>KZ808363.1:201666-218010 GCA_000696205.2 Oncopeltus fasciatus
GGTATGAGCTGGTCAAAAGTCAAAGTATAAGGAATTCCGCAATAGGGAGCATCTGGAAGGAGGGATTCATGAGGCATAACCAGCAATGGTTGTCTTACTGCTGCCTCACTCAGTGCAATGCATGGAAGGTGGAGATGCTATTTGATTACAAGTGCTTAGCTAGGAAGAGTTATGTACGCCAGCCAATAGCGACACTTTTACCCCCTTAGGTATGAGCTGGTCAAAAGTCAAAGTATAAGGAATTCCGCAATAGGGAGCATCTGGAAGGAGGGATTCATGAGGCATAACCAGCAATGGTTGTCTTACTGCTGCCTCACTCAGTGCAATGCATGGAAGGTGGAGATGCTATTTGATTACAAGTGCTTAGCTAGGAAGAGTTATGTACGCCAGCCAATAACGACACTTTTACCCCAATAGGTATGAGCTGGTCAAAAATCAAAGTATAAGGTACTCCGCAATAGGGAGTATCTGGAAGGAGGGATTCATGAGGCATAACCAGCAATAGTTGTCTTACTGCTGCCTCACTCAGAGCAATACATGGAAGGTGGAGATGCTATTTGATTACAAGTGCTTAGCTAGGAAGAGTTATGTACGCCTGCCAATAGCGACACTTTTACCCCCATAGGTATGAGCTGGTCAAAAGTCAAAGTATAAGCTATTCGGCAATAGGGAGCATCTGGAAGGAGGGATTCATGAGGCATAACCAGCAATGGTTGTCTTACTGCTGCCTCACTCAATTGCAATGTATGGAAGGTGGAGATGCTATTTACAAGTGCTTAGCTAGGAAGAGTTATGTACGCCAGCCAATAGCGACACTTTTACCCCCTTAGGTATGAGCTGGTCAAAAGTCAAAGTATAAGGTATTCCGCAATAGGGAGCATCTGGAAGGAGGGATTCCTGAGGCATAACCAGCAATGGTTGTCTTACTGCTGCTTCACTCAATTGCAATGCATGGAAGGTGGTGATGCTATTTGGTTACAAGTGCTTAGCTTTAGTTATGTACGCATAACCAGCAATTGTCTTCAACCAGTGGTAATTCATGTAGAAATGTGTCTTCCGTATGGGAATCTATGGAAATCTCATTCTAAATTCAGTATTGCTCCTTTGTCTTATTCTCTCCACCTGGTTGCCTCCTATGTGTAATTAATCTGGTGAACTGACTTTTATTTATATTGGAATGGGTGTGCAAAGGGTGGAATTTTTGGAAGAAACGTCATAAGGTATAATTATTGTATTTTATCAGAAGTTTTTCTTCTTACTAATTTTTTTTTTTTTTTTNCCCAATAGGTATGAGCTGGTCAAAAGTCAAAGTATAAGCTATTCGGCAATAGGGAGCATCTGGAAGGAGGGATTCATGAGGCATAACCAGCAATGGTTGTCTTACTGCTGCCTCACTCAATTGCAATGCATGGAAGGTGGAGATGCTATTTGGTTACAAGTGCTTAGCTAGGAAGAGTTATGTACGCCTGCCAATAGCTACACTTTTACCCCAATAGGTATGAGCTGGTCAAAGGTCAAAGTATAAGCTATTCCGCAATAGGGAGCATCTGGAAGGAGGGATTCATGAGGCATAACCAGCAATGGTTGTCTTACTGCTGCCTCACTCAATTGCAATGTATGGAAGGTGGAGATGCTATTTGATTACAAGTGCTTAGCTAGGAAGAGTTATGTACGCCTGCCAATAGCGACNTAAAAGAAACATAACAATATTGTTTTTTGTACTTTCACTTTTCACGTATAGTATAACTACTCTTTAAGATTAAGTGCTGTATATCTCAAAAACCAGAGCTAATAAAAATTTTTCAATGTTATTTTCGTTTTTATCACCCCAAAATTAGTAGAAATAGACTAATTTAGTGTAGGAAACATTCAAAAAATATTTTTTTGTTGTGCAGTGTTATTTGAATAAAGGTACACTGAACAAAGTGACTTGATTTATTAGCAGTGCGGGTTTATTTGTAACCAAAAATTTGATTATAAACAATTTTTAGGTTTCAACAGTTACAATGAATCCCATTAATTGGTAATATTTTTAATGACTAATGTAATTTTAAACATTTCTTTATTGTTTAGAAAGTTGAAACATTACACAAATTGGAAAGTTCAACTAGAAATATACATGAACTGCGATGGTGAGGAAGTCCCTTAGCTTACCCAGTCCTCCCGGGACAGACTTTTTTTTTTCTTTTTACATTTCCTCCTGCTTATATTCCATTGAGTTTCAACGTAACCAGCATCACATATATGTCGATGACAGAGAGACTCCACGTTCAATTACATGTAGCCTCCTTATGCTCAGTGTACTAACGCTTACATTACAATACATTTGAAGAACATTTTCCAGTTAGTCGATGCTTCTAAAGGCTTTCAAACAGGTCTTCCAAACCCTCTGAAGACAACGTCCAGGAGTGGTTTCTCGCCGCACAATAAAGGAGTACTCCCGAGCCCCGGGTCGGAATTAGTTTATTGGGGTAATAGAGGGTGTTTGATTTTTTTTACTCGCGGCGTGTGCCCCTGCCGAGGATACGCCCCGGAGAGGTACAAGGAGGCTTACGAGGGTCGAGGGAGGAAAAAAATTAGGCAGGCTTACAGAGGGTAGAAGAAAGTGAGAGTAGAGGAGGCACTGGACAAAAACAATTGGGTAATAGCTGGCGTGTAGACACTCTGCATGCATCGCACCTTCTTTCCACATACCTATGGACCCTCCTTCCGAGAACTGGAGAATACGAAATAGTTGGGCTTTTGGTTAATGAGCTTTGTCAGCCTTCGCTTCCAAGTAACGTCCTTCCAGCATACTTCCTGCAGGCCATTCGAGGTCCTGACGAAAGTGAGAGTATCGGCTTCGTTTTATTGCAGCTCGTCCTGAGAGCGATGCAGCATCTGTTCACTCTCAAAGGGAATGCACTTGTTGGAAGGACCACTTCCCAGAGGAACCACTGACATGTAGCAGGGGAAGATGAGAGTGTCCATATCTACTTCCTTGTCGGAATGACTTTGAAGGTGTGTCCGTCCGAAGGTGCACATGTGCAAATCATTATTAGTGAATGATAAAAGTTTATCCGCTGTGAATTTCGCATCAGTTTATTGTTGTTTTATCTTTGTTTTATTTAGATTAAACTTAAGGAAACTCAACTCGGCAGAACTTGCAAAAAAAATACAAAAAATTGAAACTTGAACCAACAGAAACTTGACATATCAGAATACAATTATCTGAAATAAGCGAGTACGAAAAATTGTTTTTATCTAGCGAGCGTAATATTTAGTTTGGATTTAAATAATGGAACTTAACAATTATTTGTTTACTCGCTAAATTAAATATATTTAAATTGTTAATAAACAGCGAAACTGATCTATTAGGAGTGGGGTTTAAGAGGATCGTGAGTTTTTATTTATACTTTCTAAAAGCCGCAATTTTTTTTGTTTATGAAACTTGGCACATTGTTTTTAAATAAATAAAAGTCTGATTTTCCTAAATATCGAAATTGGACGAATAGGTGTTGATCATTACCTGAATATAAAGTGTCTGGTCACTATTTCTATCCAGGGTGAATATTATTTAGTTTATACAAGAAATGCAAAAGGTGCCAGAAAAAAATCTTACTACGTCAGCCGGGATTCGAACCCGGGACTCCTGCTTAAGTATGCTGACCCCATTTGCATTTCTTGTATAAAATTTAATGTGGGATAACATACCATATCAGAAATCATTAATATTTAGTTTAGTGCAATGCAACTTAGATCTATTTTACGATATAAGAAATATTCAATTATTAAGGAGGATAACATAATTTCGGCAGAACAAATAAAAATTTGCATCAACTGCATAACTGGTGAATATACTTAGTTCAACAAAACTGGGCTTTTGACAAAGACCTTGAAAGTAAAGAAGTAGGTCACGCAAGAGCTGAGTATGGTAAGCACACTTTCATGGCTTCACTGAAGATGGGTGTTAATCAAGTGAAAGTAAGGTAAATTTGGAGCCCTGACGCGAAAGTGAGGGGTCCCTAATCCTTAATCACCCTAGTTATATTTTTAAATATCTTCCTGCATACTTTTTATCCTATACGAATTTTATGTAAACTAATACTTGAAAACTAAATTTTACTTATATTATTTTCGAAATAAAAACGACGGTACAAACGCGTTTTCTAAGAATTATTGTTCGATAAGAGATAGAAATGCGGAAATATGCTCATTACCGAATTCAGTTCGTCTCCTTTGAAAGAGATCTGTCCTTGTCACTCTCCTAGTTATATTTTTTTAAATCATCTTGAATATATATGCATTAACGTCATAAAATTATATTTACATATTACTGTATTCTATAAATGTTTTTTAAAAAATTCACAATAACAAATACATTAGTAAATAATAATTTATTTGTGGTTTATTATCCCACGTAAATTTTAAACAATTAATGAGAGCGGAGATCCAGATTCGAGTCCTGACTGGGACAGATAGATTTGTTATTCTATTCTCTCTCATTAATTGTTTAAAATTTACGTGGGATAATAAACCACAACTAAATTAATATTTATAAATGAAAATTAAAAAAGTAAATAACAAGAGTCGATAAATAGCTAGACAATGTCAGCTCCTTCGAGTTTAAGACGATGCATTCGTCTTTCTCGTGGGTTAGGCTCTCGCTGTGTGTGGTGGGAATTTAATAGGTTATCTAGCTCGTCCCAGTTGTGTAATGGAACAATACCGGCCCGTAAAGCAGGAGATCCAGGTACGAGCCCTGGCTGGGATAGATAGATTTTTTATTCTATTCCCTCGCATTAATTGTTTAAAATTTAAGTGGGATAATAAACCACAACGTAATTAATATTTATAAATGAAAATTAAAAAAGTAAATAACAAGAGTCGATAAATAGCTAGACAATGTCAGCTCCTTCGAGTTTAAGACGATGTATTCGTCTTTCTCGTGGGTTAGGCTTTCGCTATTGTGGTGGGAATAGATTAAGATACCTAGCTCGTCCCAGTTGTGTAATGGAATCATACCGGCCCGGAAAGCAGGAGATCCAAGTACGAGTCCTGGCTGGGATAGATAGATTTTTTGTTCTATTCCCTCTCACCAATAAATTAGTGATTTTCAGTTTTAGGCATTCTGAAATACTCATCCTCTCACTGAATTTTAGCCAGAAACGAACGTATCAAGTGCTTTTAGACGATGCTAAAATACAGGTTTAGTTAATTCATTTCAGAAATAAAGTATATACACTTATGGCAATTTTTTTTCCATACTTAATTACGTATCCATACTTAACTTGCAACATCAATATATATTCGTATAAGAAGATATACTACATAGTGCAAGTATCTTCTATTTTTTTTAAATTTTGTAACCTTTAAAACATTGAAAATCAAAAAAGATGTTTAATAAATTAAAATGATTTTGTCCCATTTTAGATAGAAGTTTCTGGGAGGAATTATTTGTTTTCTTTACTAATATATTAGTTAAGAATATCGAATATATATTTAATTATTCATTATATATTAAATATACCTGAAAGAGACTGGTAATTCTTGGAAATAGAGATCCTAAGAACACCACCAAGGAGTGGTCTACATCGAGCCGGAAGAACAGAAGGGAAGGAGTCGTACTAACCAGACTTTGAATAGGTCACACCAATCTTACCCATGTGCATCTAATCACTAAAGATCAACCGCCAATATGCCCTAAATGTAGCTCTCAAATGAGAGTTCAACATTTCATCAAGGAATGCCCATATTACACTAATCTATTTACATGCAAAACCCTCCCAAGACAACTGTCGACATCCCTGGCAAACCATGAATCCAATGTAGCCAAACTTATGTGCATTTTAAGAGAAACAGGTTTATATGAAAAATTTTACAGGCGTAATAACCATGATGTTGATCTCCTAATCCTAATCCTACTTATCCTCAAGTGTTGAATGCAGGTGAATTTGTTCAGTGATGACAAGATGGCAGAGTGGCACTCACAACGCCTTTATCGCTAGAGGAATACTGTCCAATGTAGGCCGATGGGTAGAAAGTCAGGTGGCGTACGAATGGTGTGGGAGGCAGAGTTCTTCGGCACCCGACAACAGCGCCGCCCGTACGTGGTGGGGCCTCGACAAAGCGGCGAGAACGGTGACTTGCACCTCCAGGAACTCATTACCCGCGCACAAAGCCTCGCACCGTATCACACACACACCTCGCGACCGAGGATATTAATAACGCCCGCGATAGAGAAGACGCTAACAAAGTCGTCAGCTGATCGGACACGCCTGCCACTCTGTCCAGACCGCAGCCCTGGGAAATATCGTACCTCACCGAGTCTTTAGTAGAAGGTTCCTTCCTACTTTTCATTCTCCACATCTCTCAGCCACTATACCTAATCCTGATCAACCTAACCTTACACTATAATAGTAGAAGAAGTAAAAGAAATATCCCATTCACCTATTAAATATGCTGATTAATTCTCCTAAAACTTTGATATTTCATTAAATGTAATATTCTTAGTTAAATGTTAAACATATAATACGAAGTGTGTATGTATATAATGTATGGAATTTAAAACGGCTGGTCCGATTTTGATGAAATTTTCAGGGAATCCTCAGAGTATTCAGGCGGGTGACACTGTGAAGTCTGATTTTTTATTTTCGGTCTGCGGGCGGAGGGGCGTGGCAAAATCAAATTTTCATTTCCAATTTGCCTTAAATACATGTGCTTCTTTTTTGATTGAGCCCATATTTACAACATATGTAAATTATTCTTGGAAAGAAACTTTAAGATAGGTATTCCATGAATATTTATTTGAAGGCCGTAAATTTTGTTAAAAGCTCTATTTAAATCGTGTGAATACAACACTAATGTTTGCTTAGGGCCAGAAACGCCCTAAAAAAAAAACTTTTTTGTTTGTCGGGTCCGCTAGTATATAATAAATAAATATATATACATACACACAAACACACGCTGATAAAACAATTAATTAACATCAATAAGGGCATATATATTTCGTATTTAAAAAAATTAAAAATATGCAGGGGAAAAAAATTTCATAATTATATTATGACAGGTAATATATTTTTCTTATTCTTCCTTTGCTGCTGACTTTCTTGTATTATTTATATTTTTGTTAATCAAATAGCAAAAAAAAATTAAAAACCCTATAATTTTATTTAAAACTTAATTTTTTTTTTCCAGTGAAATAAAAAATTGACTATTCTGAATTAGGGACAAATGGTCAAAAAATATTAATACTCTATTATTTTACATGTTCATGCAGGCTTCCACGGTTTCCATAAATACAACCTTTTCGACCTGAAAGAAGTATTTATGAATACCATTATTTCATTACAAGACTTTATTTTTCACTATATTTTCTAGTCTAATGCTGATACTTCTTTAAAAAACATTTTTTACAAATACAATTTTTTATAAAATTATTTTGAAAAACGTTTTGCTTATAACATAGACACCACTTTAAGAACTTAATATATAATTTCATTAAATAGAGTATTTACAAATTAAACATTGTAACCTTCTGTCACCAAAAATTTGTTTGAAATTTTTCTCTCTTTTACTAATAATAAATCACCTAAAAAATAATTGAAAAACTTTCTACTCGCACTGTATATGCGACAGGGATGTCTCATTATCACAAATGTTGTCAT
Source organism: Oncopeltus fasciatus (assembly GCA_000696205.2). Taxonomy (NCBI): domain Eukaryota; kingdom Metazoa; phylum Arthropoda; class Insecta; order Hemiptera; family Lygaeidae; genus Oncopeltus; species Oncopeltus fasciatus. The sequence goes on from KZ808363.1 coordinate 209,313, forward strand.
ACGCATTGTTATCACTCATTTAACCTTTTTCGTATGTCGAATCGTGTTCAGTATGGGGGGAAAAAGAAGAAGAAGAATTTCCTTTTTTTAAAGAAACATTTTGCAAAGAATCACATGACCGTACGCGGACTTAAGGATAGCTATTGAAAGAAAAGAAATCTTTCTACATGTTCCTTGAAATAAGCTAATGACTGCCGCGGTGAGACACAGAAGGCTTTCTTTTGCAGTCATTACCGGCCTTTAGTTTCATGATTTAAAACGAGGCTCGCTCAGTCGTGTGGCTGAATGCGGCTACTATTGCAATATACGGGAGGTCTATATGGCTGAGGTCTGCCTGGAATGACACCACTAAGGAAAAAATGCCTCTTATTAGTGCATTATCTGCTGGAGAAAACTGGCGGGTCTTTCTCATAAGGAGTCTCACCTCTCATTTCTTACTTCCAGTAATTCCAGTAATTCCTCTAGAACAGGTCTTCCAGCACCACCCGAATTAACCATTGTTGTCCAATAACTCTCCCTCTATACGAATTCCATCTTCATCATCATCATGTTTACAGGGTTGTATTGATACTAAATTTATCAAGCAAGATTCTATGGGTTTTTTGATGATTTCATACAAGTGGTGTGTATATATATATATATGCAAAAAATTTCAATTTCTAATCAAGACTTGTGTCATTGCTAACTATTATAGTTTTAGGAGATCTATGATTCTAATGGAGGATACCATATTTATATCCTATGGTTATGTTTTCACTCCTATACAGAGAGTATAGTAAGAGGGAATATATAACCATCATTACGGCCCTTTAAAATGTAAAATTGGCAGTAGATTTATACAAGAATAGATAAGTCCCCATTACAGGTGTAATTACAGACATAGCCATGGCACTCTCGATCATAGCGTATATTCCATATTCTCTGGCCATTCTTTCGCTGTATAGCTTCACAATAACCCTATATACTTTCATATAGAACTTCAGATTTGTATATGTACTTTTTTAACGTTATGAAGTCTTAATTGTAACATCATATACTCAAGATGTACCTTAATGTGAAAAATTTGGTTGGTGCCCGGTCGAAAGCTTAGAATCATATCCCTGTATACCATATAGAAGGGTTTCATTTTGGTCTGGATATTAGGCCGCTTTCACTAAGTAAAAAAAATATATAATAGATAAAGCAACAGCATGGAATGTAAAATAAATGTAAAAAAAAAATAAAAAATAAAATCAGCAAATAATACGAAATCACCGAAACTAGTTAAACCATTAAAATAATAAACTAATAATACTAATAAAATACCACTTATAAAAAAACAACNCCCCCAACTAATTCGTTTATCAAATTTCAGCGTTTGATGACACTTGAACGCTTATACACACAAACACCTATACACAATATATATATATGAATAAATGGTAACAATTCTATTGTTTATAATTAGTAAGACGAATTGAAAATTTAGCAAAGATTTCAGTTTATCGCTGAATTGTGTGAAGCCACTAAATTCTCGGATTTGTATTAGTAATTATTTCTTTTTATATATTTTCTGAGTAAAAAAAAAAAAATCTTTCATAACTCTTTATAAAATTTTAAAAATACAACTGTATATCTACAAGGATTTTTTCATTTTTTCTTAACGCAAGTAAAGGTACAAAATGTTTTAAATGGTCTTTCTTCAGCTCTGCTTACTAAAAGACCTACATCGATGATCTTCCAAAAGAGAAAATGATCCACATTATAAAATAAATAAGAGTCGGACTACACAAGAAATATATTTGAGAACACTTCTTTACAATACACATACAAAGCCTTTATCTGCTGTGCAATTCTACATTGGAGGATTTTAATTATTTTCCCTAATTATTGCCTCATCTTGTGCTAATATTTGTAGCTCTTACTATATATTTTTTGCACATCAATACAGGATTTCTAAGAAAAGCCAATAACGATGGATCATCATTTAAAATATAGTGTTTCCAGTTGTAAGAATATCTATTTAAGTTGGTAAATTGCAGGCGAGAAGTAATTAAGCGTTCCCTTGACCTATGAAAGACGACGGTTAGGGGTTGAAGGGTGGAGACGTTGGTACGCCTGGTTGCCTGGAGATTCAAAAGGTATTCTGAATGTCTGCAGCTCGCGACCAAAAGGGTGGACATTTATCAGAGGGTTAATGAGTCAACATAGCAGCATAACAACCCTCACAGAATTAACCTCTGAGAAATAACCCCCTTAATTTATGTACCTGTAGTTGACCTCCCTAAGCTTTTCTGCGTTTCAGGCAGGAAAATGGTTGATTAGTTTAGAACAGTGCTTTACCATGTGAAAATTAGTTAAAAAATTTATAACTGTGCATCGTGTAGTTATATAAATCTGTGCTACAACAAAAATTTGGACATAAGTTGTTTGATATTTTTTGTTGGAGTTCGGTCAAGGCAGATCCAAAAATTAAAAATTCAAAAAATGTGTATTTTTTTATTATGTGTCAACATTTTTGCTTTCATTGTAAGCCATCTTGAGAGTTACCATGAATCGTCATGTCATCAGGATCCCGTTTTCATGACTGAGTCAAGTAATATAATGTAGTTTAAAATGTAAGCCAAAACGTTGGAGAAAATTTAAAAAAATACACTTTTTTTTAAACTTTATTTTTTTGGATCTACCTTGTCTGAATCCCAACAAAAACCATCTAACAATAATATCTACAGTAAAAAAAACCTCTCCATTTAGACATGAGTTTTTTCTTTTTTACAATTCCTAAAATAGACGTTTTCTAAAGGTCATATTGGATATGTTCAGGGACCAAAGTATTCCGTTTACTTGGCTAACATTGATTTTTTTTTATTAAAACACATTTAGTTATGCCATATAGCCAATTTAAAACGTTTATTACAAGAAATAAAAAATTACATTAAATATATTATTTGAACAAGATTTAAAGTCAAATAAATTGACACCAGTACACCATTCATTATAGTTAAAAGATTTTTTTTTTTAAATGGACAACTTATGAGTTGACTCTCGATAAAGAAATATTCTTTAGACATAAAATAAATATTATTGTTGGAATGCTGGATTATTAGTATATTATTTTTTATGATATAAAAGTACTATTGTGTCGCATGTAATCTTCATTATTTCAATGTATCACATCTGTATCGATTTATTTTGTAAATTGAGGGTTTTGTTGGCAACATTACTGAAAAATGCATATTAAAATATATCATAAGATATAAAAATAATCTGTTGAAAGATATTTTTTCAGTGTGTTATACTTTATTTTCTTATTAGACAGTTGTAACCTTCTAAAACATCAAAATCTTAGCCCACATTCAAACGTTTACGTTTCAATAAGAGTAGAATCTGAAAATTTAAATAAAAGAACATTCAATGTTAATGAAAGCTAATAAAACTATGATCCACCAAAGAAACGAAACACTGTACCCCTGAACGTGTCTTCATGACTTTTGAAAAAGTGTGTAGTTAAAAAAAAAAGAGAAAAACTTATGCCCAAATACATTTTCTATTATTACATTATTTAGAGGCAAAAATGATAATAATAAACAATGAATATTGTTTTATGATTATGTTAAACATTCTATAAATAATCTAAAGGGTTATTATTATTTCTACCACCAATGAATATAGAACTCTCATACCTTATATTCTCCGTCTTCATTGGTTTCTGTACACCATCTCCCGTTGGCCAATCTATTTATCTACAGTTTTAAAACTAGTAAAAAATTAAACCAAAAATACTGGACTGTTTTTAATAAAATTTTAAATTTAGTATAGAACCTTTTATGAAAAGAATTTCATATGAGCTGAATCACGTCCCTTCAAGTGGGTTAATTTTGGGTTTACATTTATAAATAACTATATCTCTTAGGCTTCAGTTACGTCACTTGACATAAATTTTTGCATTTTTTGGCACATATGTTAAAATCTAATCTTTACTAATTTTTTTGTCTTCCCCTCATAATTTTCACTTCTTATTTGATATATGATTCAATAAGTATTAATATTTTCATATCTGAAATGAAATTTGGTAAATGAAAATATTAATTTTATACTAAGATGATTTTTGTTGGGGTTCGGTCGAGGTAGATCCAAAAAAACACAAATAAAGAAATGTATTTTTTTAATGAAGGATTATCTGCCAACGTTTCGGCTTACATTGTAAGCCATCTTCAGGGCTGTATAAATACAATGTNAATTAATTTTATACTAATTTCAATTATTTAAAAAAATAATATATAGTAGACAAAATTTAGTTTAATTGCCTCCAATTGAGTGTCATTTTTCTGAAACTTAAACCTTTAACATTGTAATTTTGCTCCCAGTGGAATAATTTCTTTCATAAACCAAATTGTTTATTAGAACCTAGTTAACGCTGAAAATATATTTTTCTTTGATAGGTATTGCGTTAAATGCATAACTTTTTTATGCATAAAGATTATTTAGATTATGCTTATCTAATTATTATAAGTATTAGAAAATAACCCATTAAGAATAAGAAGGGCTGAAATACATTATTTTGCAATTTTTATAGCGAAACATGGTACTGTCATAAATATAATGGATAAATTATTAAATAAATCAAGTGCGAAATACATTTATAATCCAATATTTATTTAGAAACATTTTGTAGGTCAATTTGGATTGCTTATGTTAAATTTTGAGGAGACTTTATGGTTTTCATTCTTCAGGTCAATAATAACAGTTTTAGAAAATAAATTGTTTTTAAGATATTAAATCAATGATATATTTTATTTATCCTTTACGGTTTGTCAATTACAAGCGAGCATATCAAAGCATGTCATAGTCCCTGGTGAACTGATTGAGATACAACACAATACATTTTAAATTAAAGGCCTATTTTCTATAATAATCGTTTGAATATATGTAACATATTACGCAATTATACAAATTATGTAACATTTTGTGAGTGATTATTATTTAGTATTGATTATCACTGAAACTCTATATATTTTTTTTTCTCCAGAAACAATAAATCACGCAGGACTTGGAATCACTAAATTGAATTGATAACTGATTGAAATACACCGTTGACATCCAAAGAAAACGTCAGAGAAATGGATTTCAGAGGGTGACAGTAACATTTATCAAGGGGAATAAAATAAGTGGGCCTTAATGTGTCGGAATGATACCTTCCCCGAACAGAAGAGGCATTATAAGGAGCTCTGAAAAGAGTCACCCCTCGTTCTCCCTGGAGGGTTGAAATCAGTCCCGCCTGCTGACTTGATATTCCGGGACCCCTCTTGATATAACCGATTTGAATAATAGAATAAACGTGACGTCATAGCCAGTCGCCGCCGCCCGAGTAAATTCCTCTGTAAGTCATTTGTCCTGGGCCTTCGAGAGGTTACTCTAGAGGTCTTTGTGATTCCGCAGAGGCGCTACAGCCTACGACAGAAGCCTACGATGTCGTCAGCACTTTTCCCTACGACATTCGCTCTTCTTTGTCCCCCCCCCCCCTGTACTCTGGCCCACCCATCGCATGTCCACCAGATCAGCATGGCTCGTCCATTGAGTCCTGCCACTCCTTCCAAGAGTCATCTTTGGTACTCCTGTAGAGGGTACTTGCTCCTCCCATTGTTTGTGGGATAAATATCAAGCTTATCACATTAGAAATATCAGCTGAATCAAAATAAAGCCGTGTGTTTACCTAATTTCATTGGATTACATATATATATATATANTTATAGAATAAATAAATTTCTTGAAAACGAAAATTGAATAAATCACACAAATTAAACATGTTTGAGTTAAAGGAGAATAAAAAAAAAATTAATAAGAAGTACAAATCAACTATTAAAAAAATCAACTACATTACATTAACAATGGAAAGTTAATGTATCCTGTAAGAAAAAGTCCCTCAAGCAGGAGCTGCGCAATCTTTGGAGATATCTTATGTTTCATTTTAAATGGACAATAATAATAATAATAATGATAATAGTGGGCGAAATTAGATCTTCCAGCCCGGAAATATATAAGGACGATAAGGATGGCCTGAAGACTGTGTGTGAGAGAAGAAAGGGTCTGATGTGCTTAAATTCTTTCCTTACATTATTTGATATCTTATCTGTATTGTTATATTTGTAACAATTTTATAGAAAAAAATTTAAAAAATTAAATTATTATAATTAAAATATTAGAAATTGAAATTTTAACCTATCATGATGAGCAAACTTTTTCCACTAATGTAAATAAATATTCACTAACAATTATTAGATGATTTTAGTTGGGGTTCCGTCAAGGTAGATCCAAAGAAATACAAATTTTTATAAAGTGTAATTGTTTTTAAATTTGTATTTTTTTCGATCTACCTTGACCGAACCCCAACTTAAATCATCTAATAAAAATATCCACGGTCAAAAAACTCTCGATTTATTGACTAACAATGATTAAAAATGGTTCCCTTCTCTCCCTCATACCACTCAAAGTCATTTCAAAGTATTTTAAATGCTGTACTAGTGATTAATAGTTGTATTTACTGGTGTCAATAAAAATATGAAACCAAAATATGATTTGCTCTATTAGGTTCTTCTATAAACCCCTTGTCTCCTTCATAAATCAGAAAATAGATAATGACGGATTCAAGGAATTGTTTTTTTTTTTTCTTTAAGAAGTGGAAACACCGAATTTATTGCACTTCTTTCAGACGAAGAGGGCCCTACCATAGCATCGTGTATTTATGGACATTCTTATATCCTTTAATATTTCTTTTATAAACAATTTTGCTTCGTAAACAACGTTACTACATGTAAGTTAAAAAAATTTACATTTTACTCCTATTTTTGAAAAAAAAAAATTTCCGAACCACCAATAAGAAAGGAGATTATGTGATATTTATTATTTTTAATTTTATATAAAGACCGTTACCATTAGTAGTATTAATAGTAATAACAGATTAAATATAATTATGAGGAGACCATTTGATCTTCTCTTAAAAAGGATCGGTCAATAATCATGAAATTTTCCAAATGCCACGTTATCGGAGGAACTTGAGTAGCAAGTTTTGTTCAACATTTAGGACGATACAGAATATTATTGACAAGAACTGCTATATGCGTTTTTTTTAATGGATAAATTATTAAATAAATCAAGTGCGAAATACATTTATACTCCAATATTTATTTAGAAACAAACTATTGTAGGTCAATTTGGATTGCTTATGTTAAATTTTGAGGAGACTTTATGGTTTTCATTCTTCAGGTCAATAATAACAGTTTTAGAAAATAAATTGTTTTTAAGATATTAAATATATTTTATTTATCCTTTACGGTTTGTCAATTACAAGCGAGCATATCAAAGCATGTCATAGTCCCTGGTGAACTGATTGAGATNGTTATCGGAGGAACTTGAGTAGCAAGTTTTGTTCAACATTTAGGACGATACAGAATATTATTGACAAGAACTGCTATACGCGTTTTATTTGGGTGGTTTCTCCGTGTAACAAATTTTTTTGTTATATGCCGTTACATAAATAAATAATATATTTTACAGACATAAACTTGTCTTCCGAGCTTACCGTGTCGAACAGCTGTTTTTGCTGAGTTTTCGCACATTCAGAGATGGCTTCTTCAGGACTGAATGAAGAACGTTTTATATTGCCAGTTCTGTGGTCAACAGTTAGTGGCGCTTAAAAGTATCCGTTAATCTCTTATGTGCAGTAAGGGAGGAAGGCAAGACAGAGAGTTGTTAGAGAGGAAACAAGAGGGACATGTTTATGTACAATTGCCGAAGTTGACTTCTATAAGCGAGCGAATTCTATAGGAGCGAATACGTCAAATTAAACTATTTGTTTTCATTTTGCTTTATGCGTCATCCCTTTTACCGAAAGAGAATGTAGTTAAGAGGGTGCGAACACTACCTGATTTAGTGTTGGAATCAATCACAGATCTCTCGAACGTTTGATGTTATCCGTAGGTGTGCCGCGTTTGAGATTTTTTACAACTCCCATGACTTTCTGGCTTTTATCAAACACTTAGAACCTCTCTTTATTCACCAGTCCTTAATCATCTCTAATAGTCATTCTTCATATTTATTTAACCTCAATTGCCATCTTTAATTATCCACTCCCAGACCTAATCATCGTCTATAGTCGTCGTTCCTTATCGTCTTATCCCTAATAATCTTTATCCGAACCTATTTCATTCCCAATTATTACAAAACCATCCCTTATCATTCCTATCTCTCACATATAAACATCCCTAATCCTCAACTCTAGTCATCCTTTTCCCAGACATTTCTAATGCTTTTAATAATCTTAACCATACATATGCTTCCCTAATCGTTACACCTAATTAACCTAATCATTTATAATTTGACTTTGAAAAAAAGAGAGAGTATTCCAGAGAAGGTAGGAAAATGGTCCATGAACTCTGTTAAGTTAGATTGCTGTGGTCTCCATCAGCAAAGTGTTGACCAATGGTGACCGCTAGCTGTGTCATTAGCAAGATGTAATTCTTCCTTCCCGTTACAGGATGTACTGGAAGAGGGGCAATGTCCGTGGCCAAGTTAGATAGAAGCGATAGTTAGGTTTACGGTAGAGGGTGGTAACATTTCTACAATGTCAGCAAGTAAAGCTAAGCCATATGCTTGAATTTTACAGGGAGGTTACAGTTTTACTAAGCACTGGTGCTTTCTTGGAAAGTCTGGTAGGTGGCCG
>KZ808364.1:17644-28804 GCA_000696205.2 Oncopeltus fasciatus
TTTTTTTTGATCTACCTTGACCGAACCCTAACTAAAATCATCTAAGAAAAATATAAATTATATTTTTTGTGTGTCCATTGTACTCTATATCCCATCTGCTCTTGATCACTATATATATTTATATATATAATATATAAATAAGAGCGTATTAGGAATAATAATGCTTTCCAGAGTAATTTAGTTTAGTTTACAAAGAATCATAGAAAATTATTATGGCTTTTTGCTTTTAAATGAATTTTCTCCAATGTACATTTCTTTAAAAAAATCCACTAACCAGGCTTGTTAGTGGTATCAAATCATTCCTATAAACTTATAAATTTTTGTTTAATCTACTGTGTGACTAGTCAGGTTGGGGAGGGGTTATCAGGAGGCGAGATAAGACCCGCGAACACCATACATATGAGTCACATTCGGATTATATCTACCAGGTAGGCCATACATCAGTTTACAAAGTTAAAAAAAAAAATTATAGTAAAATAAAAGGATGCGACAGTGAGTTAAAAGCAACCATCCTTGTTAAGAATAGGAGCAATAACTCGGGGCCTACCCAGAGGTATTTTGGTTAGAGTAGGGGGGCTAACCTGTAAATAGCCCTTGTCTGCTCTTTTACTCTTTTAAGAAAATTACGCAGGCTGTATCACAGTAGAAAGAAAATCTATATACGTCATTTTCATAGTTAATCTGTAATAAAAATAGTGTTGGTGGATGTCCTAAACTACGGATAGGCCATAAAGAAGATTGACACCTGTTGCTATCATTCTCATTAACTTACTACATAGAGGTTGAAGCAAGCTAGACTTTCCGCTATAATGTTTTCCAGACATTTATTGCTTAAGTTAATATATTATACCCTATATTACAATATAAAGAGTACTTAGACTAAAACGAGTAAAATAAAGGAAAAAAATATTCAGGAAACCATACAATCCATATTGGAAGTCCTAATAAAGTTGTCCATAGAGAATAACAGCAGTCCCTTTTAACAAAGCATATTCTGAAAAATTTCAATGAAAATGATATTCTTAAAACTAGGCACAGACGTCAAGGATCTAATCTAGTGAGTCAAGGGTCTCGGGATCAATATTCAAAGACCACAGTTTTTTTGTTTTTTTTTTTAATATAATGGCCCAAAGAGATTTCAGGCATGATTTTAGGTATGCACAATTGAGTACTTGATTGGATTTTTTAAAAAGTAGGCTACCGAAACGGTGAGCTAACACATGGACAAACATATTCGTTACATACGCCTGCACATGAAGCTCTTTGGCCTGAAGCGAGAATGAAGAGGGATTTTTATATTTATATGACAATATTTATTCTTGATATCTGCAGTATACACATTTTAACGCAAATAGGCATAAAAAAGAGTAAGGATAAAAAGTTTTTCATTGTGAAAAACAAATATTTTAATTCTTTGATAATTGACTTGATAAAATCATAATGATTAGTACAACGTGTATACAGACAGGAATAACGATGGGATGAAGAAAATAAAGAGAATAAAATTGAGCAAGGTGTATTTATATATCACACAGTAAAGATCAATATTATTCTGTACGCGCGTGTGTGTGTGTAATTTTAAACGCTCTTAAACTGAAAAATAAAATAAATAAATGTGACGCCTCAATAGAAATATTTCGAAATAAACTCGGTATTGTTTTAAATACTGAATTATATTGATCATTATTTCTTCTTATACATAACCAATGATTTATGAATGGGGAAATTTTGCTAAGGCAGTTACCCGTCTTCAGATAATAGCCTAGGTTGTCCCGCAATAAAACTTACATTATACCTTCCCCTATTCATAGCAGAGGAGGAACTGGGAGGGAGCCAAAGGAAAGAGAAGATTGAGTGAAGAAATCTGGACACGCCTAAATTTCCATTACTTCGCTGTGCAGTTTGTTATCTTGGGAGTATCTGGTAACCTAGAACGGTGGTCCATCAGGGTGTAATTCTCAACAAGTCTCTAGCTACTGCTCCTCTTGGGAGTCGAGGTGCGCCCAAGACAGAGGACTGTCTTATAGGAAGAGTGGGGTTCAGGTGGGGAAAATCTTGGGCACCTGTGTTCAAGTATAATAATATTCGTACACACGCACACACACAAAAAAAGGGTGTAATTATAAGAATTAATATTTGTTAGGTGTGTGATTACATTTTATATATAATATATATTGCTACAGTTGACAAATTACATTTAGATTTAGATTTAAATTGAAAGGTCAAGGTTAATAATATAATATATATATGCTTCACTTCTCTAGTACTATTCTTACACTGTAAATTATCTTTTACCTATTAATTATAGTTATTATTTAAGTGACNTTTTATATATATATTTTTTTTTTATAAGCACAGAGGAAAATGTTAAAAACAGCGTCAATATCTTCTTCAAGCCTCTCGAATTTACACTGACTTAGCACTACCCGGTAAGGAACTTCACCTTCAACAGTTCCGACAAACGTTTTCCATGACATGAAAAGATGCTGAGCAATTGAGCTTTAGTTCACGACAACCAGCTGCAACGTGGTACTTCCATGTCAGTGTGCTATTGGATACCATCCTTAGGTCTCTCATTACACACACTTGGGAGTACTTCGAGAAGAGAGGGTGAATGCGAGAGAGATGAATAGGAATAGAGACTGAGCGAGGGAAAGGAAAGAAAAGAGAGAGACAAGGGATGCGGATTTTTAAGTACATCTCATCCGTGATATAAATAAATAAACCTTAAGAAAAACTACACAAAGCACATTAAATGTATGAAAGGAAAAATACCTATGAAAAACTATTTATTTATATCTAGGGATGATCGCAATAACCTTAATAATCAGATACAGAATTTTCCGTGATTGCAATCCAATGCTGCCTTAAGGTGATTCTGTGTATGAAATGAAAATACATAAGGTGAAAGAGTTAATCACATATATTCCCATTGGAATATGGGAGAGCTAGATAAAACGATGGAACAACACAAGTATTTTCTTCTTAAGGAGTACTGAACTCTGAAGAATGAATATGATTAATGGGAACTTGTTCGTTCTTGCTGGGAACTATGGGAACTCTTATAACTTTGCTGACTTGCACTAAGTTCTAATCCACCTCTCTTCTTTGGGAGAATTAACTTCGCAAGTAATAAATACAGAAATAGAAATTTACAACACTCTATTATTTTCTTAAAGAATAAAGCAATGTTAAAGAAAACATATTCAGCCAAAAATGAGAGGTTTTTCAGTTAAAAAGAACAAAACACAAACACTAAATAGAAGTGTGAACTGCTGCAGGCGAAAAGCAACCGGCTTTTATCTTTTTTCTTTGGTTCGACATCCACAAAAAAAAGCATTGTCCAGCTCTTCACTCAGTTTTCCGAATGGAATCCCTTCTTCTTTCTGTTTCTTTCTACTTTATTATTCCTACTTCCTTTTTGCCTTTACCCTCATAGAAGAATGATTGAATCCTGTTTGTGTGCGGGAATAAAGCCAAAAGAAGCTGACAAAATAGCCCGTCATCTAGAGTCACATTAAATCATAAAATATGGAAATATAAATTAAAAATACGTTAGTATGTATTATTTCAGACAATAAAATATATTTTAGAAAAAATTTTCAAATATTCACTCAGTATACAAAATATTGAACCAAGAAAAAAGTGTGTCGAATTGCGAATGAATTCTAATAATTCACAGTTGAATACATTTTTCTTCAATCCACCAAACTTCAAATTCCTAAGTGAGCGAACACCTCCCTACTGAGGTTCTTCTATTACGTCAGAACACTTGATTGACGTGAGAATACCTTTCCCTATAAATCTCCAAGACTAGGTAAGTTCTCTTTCCTAAAAGCGATCTAGCCATGTCCTTTCTACGTAGCTTTCATAGCAAGCGACCTTGCTCCATTTCAAAGCGACGCAAGCAACAGCTTGCCTTACCTCGAAAAAAATACTCTCTTTCCCTCTACAGTCCTGTTATTTTTCTTAACTTTTTTCTTTACTCCAGCTTCTTTTAAAATGTATATTATTGTACCAAAGACTGTCAAATATCGGCCTACCAGAGACTGGCCAGTGGTCATGTGTACTCCAGTGGGGTGGAGGAACATATAAAAGCATAAAAAACGAATAGTTTTATAGATATCATGTTTTGATATAAACCGTTCCAACCCTGTACGAGAAACGGGATGATCATACAGAATCATAGTAAGCGATTAAATATGATTTCTGTATCAAATGTCAGTTATTCAAAATATTTTGAAGACCAAAAAAAAATGGGGACCATCATCGATTTAGAACCAATCAAGCCCTTATTCTTATTTATTTATAGTGTTAGACTCTCTTATAACCACTTAGGGTCATGGAGGGAGGGGCTATCTACAGGTTGCCACCCCATTCTAAACACCCATGGCTCAGGGCAAGCTTTTATTAAAAAATAAAAGATCGTCCTTGGCGGAATTTGAACCCACAGCGACAGGATTGCAGACCCATACGGATCCCTTGACCTACCCTGGCCCTTGTTCAAAGAAACCGTTCTCTAATGTCCCAAGAAGGAACTCCAGAAGTGGTACTAGAAAATATATATATCCATCGACCATTTTGAATATCTGCTGGTTATTATGTAAAACATAGGTCTTTTAAGAGCCCTAAAAGTGGTGCTTGTTTCCCCACTTTCTCTTCTTTCGTAAGTGAGCCAACATCACAAGAAAAAATGCATTCAAAATTACAATTTGTTTTTTTAAATCATTTAAGGATATTATTTATTTAAGAGCAAAGATTCAGTCTTACTCATTGACTGAAAATGATTTCACAATTTTGAAAAGTACACAATTATTGATGAAATATATTTTATACGGTAGTTGGTATATTTTCTTTTGTATTCCTCTTGCAATATTCAGGAATTAAGTTTTCCAATGATTTAACCTTCAACATTCGTAAAATTTTTATCAATCCTAGCAGATATCGAAAATGGTAATAATTAAAAGTAAGTAAATTTTCTGAATAATATAAAAACAATAAACATTTAAGACCTATTCAATCCTGAAAAGTCAGTCACGTAGAAGGTTCATAAATTAGGTAGATTTTACGTTTACACTGATTTCATTAAGCTATACTCAACTTTAGCAGTGAGCTAAACTTAAGTATAGCTTAATGAAGTTAAGTATAGCTTAAATCAAATTAATTTGTTCAGTACAGTTTAACAATTTACATATAATTTTTATTAATTAGCAATTTTTAAATGGATGCTTCATAACTAATCAATCTGAAGATGCCATATATCATTTGGTGTTGTACTTGGGAAATAAAACAAAGTATTTGTATCAAAAACCAGAGCTGAAATTTTATTTTTATTTTTTATAAATATTTTTATTTTACATAAAACAACTTTAAAATAAATACAATTTCATTGTCGGAGCCATTCTACTCGAGCGAAAAATTAATATGTAACTCATGCTAATATGTTTTCACATCCATAACTTCCTAGCAGAGATAGCTAACTAAGCAAAATACTAGTCCGTTCCAGAAATCACGGTAACTCTGTTAATGTCCCAGCTAAACTACATTAGCTCTGAAGTTAGGTCGATTGATGGACGTTGTCTCAGAGCAACCTTTATTCTGGAAAGTTTGATTTACAAAGAATTTTTAAACAAGTTTTAGTATTTACTTACACAATATACAGTATTTATCAAAGAGTTAATATAACCTTAAGTGCTCTAAAAATTACCAAAATTACTAAAGTAAGAAAGTTCAAAAGAGGTTACAAACATAAATCCATGAAACTTCAAGTGCGACTGAATTATAATGCGACATAAATGGTGACTTCTGGAACGCACCGTTTTATGAACATAGCAGATAAACGGAGGCAAGCTACCCTTCTTAGAGGGGTGTTTTACCAGGTACTAAACACTAAATACATATTTTGGCTATTGCCCTGGCAGCTTCGCCTTGCTGAGTGTCCACGCGAAAGGTTTGGTACATTTCGGATATTAAAAGTCGTCGTTGACAATGTCACCAGGGATTGGTTGGTTTAGATTCAAAGAATGTGGTATAGTGGTTAATCTAAATATATCAAAAATGAGGCTTTATAAAAATGTTAGGGGCGCCGGGATAGCTCAGGGGATCCGTACGGGTCTCGCAATCCAGACGCCGCGGGTTCAAATCCCGCCCAGGTCAATCTTTTATTTATAATATAGAAGCTTGTCCTGAGCCATGGGTGTTTAAAAAAGGGTGGCAACCTGTAGATAGCCCCTCCCTCCAATGACCCTNAAAAAAAAAAAAAAAAAAAAAAAAAAAAAAAAAAAAAAGTTATAATCGATAACTTATCAGACTGGACCCGGTAGCATAATTAGTAAATGCACCGGCCCGGATAGCAGGAGATCCACGTTCGAGTCCTGGTTGGGACAGTTAAGTTGTTTATTCTGTTCCCTTGAACTCAAATTTTTACTTTTTAGTATATTTTTTTAAATGTATAACTATACATGTAAAACTTTACATATTAATAAGAAATTGCACTTTATGTCCACGATTTAAAAAAAATAAAACATAGTAAAATACTTCTATGTAAGCAGTTTAAAGAAATCGATTGAGTTCGGAAAAGACCAAAGGAAGTATAAATAAAAGAACAGTCAATATACCCGTTAGCGATACGATATATAATATGTTACAATACAATTTTCAACCATTTATTTTTCATATAATATAAACAAAAATAAAATAAAATTGATATTTAAAAGAAAAATTACAAGTTTTTAAAATTCCAAATTTAATTCTGAGTTAACAATGAATACTACTTTTTTAAGGTATTAATCTGTTTTTATAGTTTAGGGTGAAAAAAATATTGTTTGTATTATAGCAAATTCATGTTACGTTTAAAAAAAACTATTAAAATTAATATTTTTAAGTAAATTTATTTAGCTTTGTTGTTTTAAGAGTGGCAGGAAAGCTTATAAAAAACGTTCCGCTCGAATTTCAGAACTTAGTGATTCTCAAAATTTATAAATCAATTGAAAACTTAATGACAGAAAAAAAAGTATTTTCTTCTATGTTCATACTGAATTAGTTCAACAAAAAAAAAGTTAAAAATAATAGAAGTATTTTTTTCTGTGTTCATACTCAATTAGTCCATAAAAAAAAGATAAAAAAATAATTAAATTCCACGGGTACATGATAAAGCTTAGAACTGAATGGGCACAGGGATAGAGTACTTGACATTCTAATTAATAATACCAACAATCCCTTATTTTTTGCAGGTGATCGATTGCAATTGGATACCGGGAAGAGTCTCTGTATATAAAAAAAAAAACCAATAGAATTGCCCCATAAAAGGAAGGCTCCTATGCACGGAGGGAGACAGACATGCTCCGTACTTTTTTAACCTATTTTCGATTTGCCAGACTCCCGTCCAGGCAGTTAGTTAAGTCTTGTAAAAACAGAACAAGTCTCTTGCTTGATTGGTGTTACAGCAAGCAATCATTTATTTCGTTCTTCCTTTCCTATACTAACGTATTTATCAATGTAAAAAAGTCTAAGAGAATAATTAAGTACATTTACTTTTTTTCTACAGAAGAGATAGTTTAGACAACGACGTTGAAAATAGATTGGATACAAATATCCTAACGAAAAATTTAACTAATTAACCCTTCACATAAAATGGAATAACAAGTGATTTATTTTCTATCCACATTTTGTTTTTCTTTTCTCCCTCCTTCTCATCCTTCTATTTGTATTATTATATATTAATAATACATAATTTATTTTTATTTTTGAATTATTTGAGGCACTTAAGTACACCAGTTATGGTAGTAGGTTCATGAAGCAAAGATCCTAGGCAAATCTCTTTGCACAACCCAGTTTATATATTCCCATTGGGATAGCTGGCCACCAAGGGTTGTCAAATTAAGATTGAGACTTATTTGCAGCTGGATTCTTCTGCATCTCGCAAGAGGGCTTTTACGCCATCTGCACTGTTCCTATCTTTCATCCTCCAAAATGAAAAGTAGAAAGTTTTTCAATTAGGTGGTCAGCTCTGGTAAGTATAATTCTCTCAAGAACCTCCGGCAGGGCATTAAGCAGGCAAATTGGGCGGTATGATTTACTCCTTGCCTCTAAATGTCCTCCGCTTTAGGACTGCACAAACTTGTGCCATCTTTTATGTCATAGGAACAATCCCTATGTAAGTCGTTTATAATAGAGGCAGAATTATGGTATTTTAATTATACTCTTGATTTTTTTAGGATCACTGTACATAATATAACTGACTCTGGGGCTTCTCCATTTTTTTTTTCTTTATTGATAGCCATGAATATGCCTAACTTATAGAATTAAGCATCGTACTGAAGAATAAAAGCTTCTTTTTTTTCTACCGGCATAATAGTAAATATTTTCCATGTAACAAATCTTCTGAGAATGATCTAGATATAATATTATAGGCCATTGCCTCTACTACATCATTTGCGATCTAGTTAGGCCCAACTCATTGTTTATTTCTACAAAAAAATTTCAATTCGAGATACTGGCAATTGCTTCTTTGTAAGGGATTCCCCATTGAATAGAATACAGCTCATGAATTTTTCTCCCAGAACTGTTAATTGAATATAAAATTTAGAAGAAAAAACACACTGAAAAAAAAAGAAAACGCTTATGTTATATCCCCTTTTATTCCCAGAAATGTAAAACAATAAATATTGGATTTCGTGTTAAACTCGTTACATTCCAGCTGGAAGAATACATGAAAACAGATAGAGTAAAAATATTTCATAAAGTGCCCCAAACAAGCACCAGACTGTGTTTTGTTTTTTTTACAAACTCAATATCTCTAAAGTTGGCGTTGCACAAGTTCCATGTGGAACTGTTTGATCGAATACCGCTCTACTAAGCCGAAAACTATAGTTAGCAAAAGTATACCCCTTCCCCAGTTACCTTAAATGTTTTAATATTTAATATTTTTCATTCATTCAAAAAAGGAAGGAAGTTGAGCATTAAGGAGTGGAACAAGATTTCCATAATGCACAAACTTATCATGATTACTCGATTACTAGAAATCGCAAAGGAAATATGTTAGAGTAGCCTGGAGACAATGGAATCACCATCCGGAACATATGGTTCACATCGAAGGAAATGACGGATTTCTCGTGGTTATCGTCTTCCGTTTTTCGATGATGGTTATCTGAAGATTCCCTCAGCTAGTGAGTGGATCATAGTCACTTCCTTGTCATTTTTCCTAATAGACCCCTGGCTAAAGGACACACACTATTTATTGCTAAAGTCCGTCTAACCTACTGTTTATTTCATACAATCACTAATTATTGGTAAATGCCAGAAATGATAAAAAAGCTTAATAAGATAAAAAAGATGAATGGGCATGTAGGACAACTACTGAAGATTATTCAGAAATGAGTAAATCCCTTTCTAGAATATATCTTTGATCATCGGAGTGTTCAGACGTCACTTTTTGTCACGATTTAAATTTCCTAATAAGCATCATACTAATTTTTGCAGTTTGTTTCAGTAAAAAAAACCCATTTAACTTAGACTATAACTGGATAGAGAAAATAAGTGAATTATGAAGTGTTTACTTGCGTTCCGATTTCCAAAGACAACTGCTGACCGTCGGGTTGATGAATTGATGATTTTGAAGATGTTTCTTTCCATTAAAACTTTAGAATTTACATACGGGATAATATTTCACAATTTAGGATTATAAAATCCTTTAGCAACGATTTCTTCTTTGTTCTCGTGATTAGGAGTTTAATTAAAATTTGATAAGGAATTTTATTGAACGTTGAAAGAGACTTTTAGATATTTTAACAGACATCCAGAGAGGAAAGAAAAACAAGATGACAGAAATTTAAGTCTACGCCTCTTGGTGTATGTGTGTGTGCGTGTTTTCCATAATTTAAAAAAATAAATTTCACGCAGTCTTTTGACATAAAACAGACGCTTGAAATTTTAGTTATACACATGATTAAAGCCATAATTGACACCAATAACAACGATCACCCCAGACAGCAAATAATTAGACAGAGGGCTCCAAAAAACTTTTCAATCCAGCCGAATGGGGCAAATCTCTACTCAAGTATGTTTAAATGTTAAAATTATACTATTCAAAAAATTCATTACATCAAAAACCAAAAAGAAAATAAATGAGTGCCACATAATATGAATTTGTATTTTTTTTTTTTTTTTTCAGAAGGGACATACAGTCACATCGTAGAATTGTTCCGGTCCATGATTATATATTATGGTTTTAATGTAATCTTAGTCATACTTCCAAGATGTGTTTCAAGGCGCATTTATAGGCTTTGAGCTTTTACTTTTCAAAAGGTCAAAATATAATACAGCTCAAAAATAATTTTCTCAGACATTCTGAAAAAATTATTAGTTTCTCCAGGGATAGCCAAACATCATACAACAATAGAAGGTCATAAAATCGAAACTTCAACCATTATTTATTTACAGTTATCATATGTATAATCATATACAATAATCATATGTATAAATGTAAAAATGTTAAACAATGAAAAGCAGTCATTAGTTTAAAAATAGAAAATAAATAAAATAACTAGAAATATATAAATGGTGTGGTCAGCATATTTAATTAATATAAATGTGACTATAAACAATATAATGCTCCACGCAGAGGCTGTCCTGAGAGGCTGTCAGGCAGCATACTGCGAACCCAAATCTCCTTATCTAACAGTTGAAGTAAGCTACTTACTCCCGTCACAGACGTGTTCCTATCCCCTCCACCTTTCTATTTTCTTCACCGTGGACTTAGCAACCCGAAATAATTGTGACATATATTCTCTGGTCTTTCCTCCCGATTCATAGAGCTCTAGTTCCTGATATGTACGTACCGCTTCATTCAATTTTCTCTTTTTATTATTCATATATACTCCAATCCTCACAAACCTCCCTGGCGATTAAAACGGAGATGGACTCGCGACCTCCTAGGCCTTAATGCCTAAATTTATTAGGAGTGGGGTCGATGGGTCCCTTCTCCCTGCACAGTGATGTTCACTTTTTTATTTATTGTTAATTTTATTTTTATTTTATTATATTTTTTCTTTCTTTTATTTTATTTATATTATTTTTATATATGTACATTTATTTTAAGTCATCAAATTACAAGATGTTATATAACAGAATGTAATAAATAAAGATTTATTTAAAAAAAAA
>KZ808364.1:60490-70840 GCA_000696205.2 Oncopeltus fasciatus
CCCCCCCCCCCCTCAAAACTGATGATCTACGTGGCAAGACAGGTGGAATACGATAATCGAATTTAAAGAGAAGAATGGGGCGCCAGAGTAGGTCAGGGAAATCTGTTGGGGTCTCGGAATCTTGGCGCTGCGGGTTCAAATGCCGGCTAGGGATCATGTATGTTTAGAATGGGGTGGCAACCTGTAGATAGCCCCTCCCTCCAAGGGGCCAATACGAGGATCGGCCAAGTGATTGAAAGGGAGGCTAAAAAAACACACACAAAACAGAGAGAGAGAAAAATGACAGTCTGAGGTTTCCCAGAAACAACTGAGCTGATTTTAGTATTTTCGATAATATGCTTGATTTCATATGAGCCTGGTCCATCAACAGAAAGCATCCCCAGAAGGGGGTTAAAAGTTTCTAATTTCATTAACATACAAACTGCATTAGCAATTCGTACAAGTGTTTGTGCCGTTTTATGGAAATGCATATTAAATTAGAATACTGGGAAATAATAGGCAGTATATTTGATTTACTTCCTGAGTAACAAGTTTGGGTCGTCTATAAGCATCCACCCTATTCTAGTTCTACTTAGGGATTCTGTCCTGGATAGGACTCGACTCGCAGTTCCAAGTCTGGGCGGTCCGGAATTTTCAAAGTTGAGGCAGTGTTCTATCCCCACTGCTGGGTCCGAATGCCAGCTGATCGGCAGATGTTTGCTTACGGCAGCTGGTCGGCATCGTGGTCCACAGGTGGACATTCATCCCGAATCTAGTCCCCGCCCTATAGCCATCCACACTCTGCTTCACTTGACAGCACACGACAACCGGTGAGTGGCTTCTTTCTTTTTTTTTCTTCTTAAAAGAAAATATTTTTTTTGTAGTGCTTCACCTGCTCTTTCGCAGGACCTACCTCATCGAAGATAAAACATTTTCCTGTACACGCGAGTATGCAACAAGAGTAAATTAAATTAAATTACGTCTTGCTTACAAATAAATATAACAAGAAAAGGAATGTGAGGAGAAAAGCAAGGTTGACTAAAAGGAGGAGAGGGGAGGGGCTTAAACCTCCCCATTACATTATTAAATATCTTTATTAATATGTTGTTTTCGTAAAAATATTATAGAAAATAAAACGTCATTTAACGACAATTACGAATAATAGACTTTTAACAATTAACCAACGAGGTCATTAATGATAATCAACAGGCTATGAAATTCCCCTCATACTTCCCTGACTTACGCCATAAGAGGATTTTCTGAACAAATTGTATGGACCTCAAATATAAAATCGTAAAATTTCCATAAACAATTATTAACTTTTTTTATTTTATAAAAGTGAGAAAATGAAATGGTTTATTTATTATCCACTAGGTGCCCTTGTGATACGTAAATTGTTGATAAAAGGTATTAACCTTTATTTTCGTTATAATCAGCAATAACTAAAATGTTTTATAACATATATTTCTTTTTAAAAAGCTTAAAATTTAAAGTTGGTTTCAACTCTTCCCCGTAGTTCGAGTTCAGGCATTATCCAACTCATATAACGGTTTGCTAAAATTAGTGTACACAACATCGACAAGTAATCTTTTATTTTTTATTTATTTTGTTTTTCCTTAAAGAAAATATTATTTTTTAGTGCGTCACCTGCTCTTTTGTAGGAACTTTCAAGCCTTAAATAAAATTGGTCCATCCTTCTGAATGTGTCAATGCAAGAATACATTTTAAACATTAGAAGAATAAAATCTCCAAGAACCGTAAAAGAAAATAAGTAGTTACAAATATTAATAAAATTGGGGTTATCATTCTCATTGATTGGTCCACACAAAAACTGATGAAGCAACTTCATAGATAAAATTTGCTCTTTTTAAATGTAACGTTTATAAATAACGAAATTAATACTTTTATCTTTAAAAAATTTATAAGACCACTATTGACTTGAATATACTAAAAGTCCTAATGGAGAGTTTTTTGACCGTAGATATTATTATAAGATGATTTTAGTTGGGGTTCGGTCAAGGTAGATCCAAAAAAAATACAAATTTAACAAAAGTGTATATTTTTAAANAAGGATTATCTGCCAACGTTTCGGCTTACATTGTAAGCCATCTTCAG
Organism: Oncopeltus fasciatus; assembly: GCA_000696205.2. NCBI lineage: Eukaryota > Metazoa > Arthropoda > Insecta > Hemiptera > Lygaeidae > Oncopeltus > Oncopeltus fasciatus. The sequence continues at coordinate 62,585 of KZ808364.1, forward strand.
GGCTGTAGAAATACAATGTCATGAGAATACAATAATAATTGACAATATTATAAAATAGAATTACCATAATGTAATGTGATATCAAAAGTATGAATGTAGAAAGCTACGTAAGATAATTTAAAAACATGCGGGCAACAACTTATTTAAAAAATAATTGAAAAAAATTAAAACAGTTATTTACCACACCTGTCTATCATGAAGACTCGTCTACATTTACGTTTAAATTCATTATTCCCTCCGGCTTGTTTACTGTTATTCTGGTAAGTCAATGAACTGTCAATTTAGTTCTGTACTCTGAGAAGTGACCATAAACCTCCATCTGAGATCTCTCCAGAAATCAATACCGCCCTGATGATAACTTGCAGGTTAAGTCGAAACGTTGGCAATAATAAAATAATTGCCAAATAATTTTGGAGAGTTTTATTTTTCTGACCCTGGCCGAAACCCTCACTAACTTCTCCAGCATATATTTAATATAAGCTTACAACCCTGTATTTCTGTTGGAAAGTTATAAGGGGTTGTGGAATGGTTCTAGATAATGGCATTTGATTTTAGAAATGGCGAGGGCTGTTCAAGGGTAGGGGAAGGGTGCTATCGATTCAGATGCTAACTGATTCATATCGAACCAATTACGGGAGTGTAGTCGTGTGTCCAGAGCTCCTCTCGCCAACACACTGTAAACCAGAAGTTGCGACATGTGTTATTAAACAGCCTTCAGGAACACGTTAGCAAATACTTCGGATTTTCCTACCGATACTTATGTGATTCATCTTCTTCTTTTTACACTTACAGTTTCTAACTCGTTAACTTTATCCCTATTAAACGAGAGAAATATGTCGTTCTTAACGTAAATTGTCAGTTTTCAAATGAAGAAATATTGTAATCGTATAAAATCAATATTCTCAAGAAGGGAAGAGACAAGCAGATAAAATCGCGCACTATAGGTGTTCAAGGAAACCTTGCGTTGTGAGAACAAATTTTCTGCAAAAAAAAAAATTAAATTAGGCAAATAAAAGTAGGCAAGGGTTTGGCTACACATGTTAGTGCAATGAGGCAGCATGGTTCGAGCAAGACATTTTTTTTCCCCCGCTAAATTATGAATATCTGTGTAAAAAGGAGAAAGTGAGTATGAGGAAAGGGAATAGTGAGAAACACTAGAAGACGAAGAAGGAGGCAAATTAAAAGAAAACAAATCAAATGAGAGTAAAATAGGAAAGTTTTTTCATTTGTGCGCATGTGTGAGAGGTAGGAGGACTGGGGGAAATGAGGAGGAAAGACTCAGAATGAGAGGAAGGGAATCAACAGAGTTTAAAAAAAAAAAAAAAAAAAAAATGGAAATGGGTAGAAGAGATATAACTAACAATAAGAGAGGATTATGTAAGGTTATTTATTTAAAAAACCAGCAAAATTTAGAGCACATACAAAGAAGCTATAAGTAAGAAATAAATAACACTCATGAACACAATAATGTAAATACTATGAAACAGAGAGCGAGAAGTAGAAGAGAGAGAGAGAGAGAGAGAGAGAGAGGGTGAGTATCAATGTTTAGAATGGATTTGTAAGTGAATGTGTGTGTGTGCGAGTGTCCAGCAAGCCTCAGCACTCTGAGAGTGAGTGAGAGAAATAGAGAGGGAGTGAGTGGGGGGAGGACGCAGACAGGGTGACGATGACGGGTTATATATGATCAAGTCCAGGAGCTTGGGGTCGGAAGAGGTTTGGCTGGAGGTGGCATACCGAAATCGGAATTTCCGACCGGTTTCATTCCTTAGTCCCGAGCTAGGGCTCGTGGCGACCTCTCCTCCTCCACCCACTGACATCTACTTCAACAGGAAATGTGCTGAAAGCAACAATTGCCTGGGCGTATCCTTTGCTATGAACGACTAAAAGTTATTCCACAAATATTATAAAAAGTTTGGATCATACCTTACCATACAGAAGGAAAGAAACCCTTTAAGAACTTCCTCAATGAACATTTGATCCAGGTGACAACACGTCCCCACTCACCATCATGATAGCCCATAAGTTGGTTTACAATGTAAGCCAAAACGTCGGCAAATAATAAAAAAAAATTAAAAAAAAAATTTCTTAATCATAAATCTTCTAACAAAGCACGATTAAGATTCAAGTGATTTCACTTCGCAAAGCACAAAGACTAAACGAAAATAATATATCCTTAGATTGAAACCAAACAAGGAAATTTTTCCTTGAGTAATATTTTTTTAATTTGATAAAAATACATTGAAAAAAATAAACTACTTAACTAAGATAAGTATATTAATTAACTAGAATTAAATAGAACTAGTACTATTACAAGGCATAAGAGACTGTACTAACTTTTCATATTTATGCTATGCTTAATGAAGTTATTAACTGTAAATATATTATAAACAAGTTACAGTAATACATACATAATCATGAAGTTTACACACGGAGGAAACATTTATCCCTAGTAGCCCAGTAACAATTTATTAGTACAGCCAAAAATTATATTATATAATTAATTATAANCAAATATCCAATAATTATAATTATCTATTATAGATATCTTATTAAAATTGCATGGTAGATATTTTCTTTTTCGTCTTCTAATACCAAAGAGATAAAAAAGCATAAATCCTTTGCAATACACTGTTCGGTTATTTTGTAAAGATTCAAACTAGGATTTACTTCAGTAATTAGTTTAGTCTCCTGAGAAATTATTGGTCAACTTCGTATTATTCTATCGTGCGCAGAATAATACCAAACAAAAAACCCACAAGTGGGGACAAGTTCTCTAATAAAGCACTACAGTGCGCAAGTACACAATTTTCATTATCAATGAAGAACAATTTTTAATTTTCTAAAAGATAACACTGGAAAACAATTTGAAACTCAATTTCTCTTGAGACAGATTTTTTAGCTGTTTTCCATAGAATTAGGCATGCTAAATTCAAAACTGTTTATAGTTTTCTTCTATCACGTAACGTTCGGTTTCTATGTGGGTGGGGCGCATGCTGGTCTAGACCTGCCTGTTTAGTTACGTCTGTTATACTGTGGTGAAACGTTGTGTGTCTGTAAGCAGTACTTAGTATTTCGTTACGGAAGTGTACAGAACTACATAGTGTGTTTGAACTGAAACGTTTCCTTAAGGCTACCTCTGCCTTTACACGTCGAGAGTGCGAAAACAGCCCAGATTCGTTTATATATATGTCAGTTATACTATTCCCAGTTAAGGACAAACATCAGTGCATTTGTTAGACAAGCATATTTTGCCTATTTTAAAGGGAAACTTGGTGATCAAGATAAAGCATGGGCACCTCATAAAGTGTGTAAACAGTGTGTTGAGGGTTAACGGATGTGGACCAAGGAAACACGTGATAAGCTTCCATTTGGTATACCTATGATTTGATGTGAGGCCAAAAATCATTCGAGTGATTGTTACTTTTGTATAGTGAAAACATCGGGATATAACAAGAAAAACAAATGTAAAATATAGTATCCTAGTTTACCGTCTGCTACCATATACGCCCAGTACCGCATTCAGCCGAAGTCCCCGTGCCAGTTTTCAATGAATTTCCCTCTTTGAGATTTGAGGGTATTGGAAGCGAGGTATCAAGGTAGATAGGACGTACATATATGTTGGCTGACTATTGCTGGAGCATCAAGCGCGAATGTACACAAACTGAACAGCTGAAAAAGCTACAAACGCAAATTTTTATCTTAATTTTTAAGTACTGTTTATTAACTAAACAATTTTATATGTATGAACTCGATTTAACTTACATTAAATGTTTTGGTAAACAGTATATTTGGTACGTTTTTACTTTATGTTCTTTTAAACGCATGATTTTTATGAATTCTGAGGATATCCTGTGGTTTAAAAAGCTGACGTGATAGTCAAAATCTGAGGTTATTCTCAGATTCAGACGCCAAGAATTAGTGAAAAAACAGTGCCAGATATAACACAACAAAAAATGTGTTCCCCAGTGTTATTCATAATAATCTAATTGTAATCCTTTGCACCTTCAGGCTAAATTATATTCTTAAATTTCGAGGAGATTTAATACTAAAACTCTATTAACGAAATAGAACACAGAAACATTAAATTGTTTCCAAGGTTGAAATTTCTGCCAGGTACAAAAGAATGACAAGAAACGCATAACCGTTTTCATTTCGATGTAGCCCAGAAGATTTCTTTAAGTTCACTGACTTTTGAAACAGATTATTTCCTCAATTTTTTTCTGCCATATAAACTTATGGTCATGGAGGGAGGGATATAAACTCGTAGCTACTCTATTATAAACACGTATGGTGCTCAGAAAGCTGTGGCCGGAACGAATAATGGTAGGTTTGTGTAACTTATAAGTGTAAAATGATATCAGGCACTATGTGGGGAATGAGATATGAATAAGTTTTTTTTTTTTTAATTAAAAGTTTTTTAATTTTTATTTTTTTCAGTTTGGTAAATCTATTTTAGTGCTTGAGATTGGAGAGGGAAGGAGAAAAAACATGTAACTTATAAAGTCCTTCATTATTCAACTGCCATTTGTTTGAAATCAAGCATTTACAACCNGAGGGCCGGACTAAGTCATATTTACGTCAGTTGCGATCATCGTTTCTCCGAAATTTATTTTACATATAAAGGCATATATTTTATTTATACAAGGAAAACGGTACAAATATAATAATCTATTTACATAATTAAATAACACTCTTAATTCTCCTTATCATCGTAACTTAGTGCGCTGAAGTGAGTCCACTCTCTGCCCTCGTCTTTAGCTTACAATACAGAATGAATATATTTAGTTTACCCCAGGTTGACTTCTCCAACCAAAATATTTTATTTTTTCAAAACTTCCCATGCACTTCACCAATTTACGATGAAATGCTTGTTTAATGTTTAAGATTAGATTGGAAGACTGGACAAAATGTAAGCGGAATTGGCAAGGAGCGACCATAAGGTGGAGTTGGGCAAGATGAGCTACATCTTCCGGCGTTACATGTAAATGAGGCAGGAGGGAAGAGACGCGTGGGCGGAGTCGGAACATAAAAAAGACCAGGATCACAGGGAAAGGGTGGCCAGAGACCACCCCTGCCTTGCCACGTGGCCGATCTGAGGCCTCCGAAAGACAAGAATAGAGCCAAATAGATATCAAGCCATCTAAAGGGGGGGAGGGGGCCCAAAGCCCCAGAGTAAGCAAGTTAGGAGAAAAACAACCCCCGGGGTCACTAATCCACGGATAGTCGTCAAATATTCATTTCTAAATAGTAATTTTTTTTTATTGTGGTATTTAATCCCACATTCATTTTAAACAATAAATGCAAGGGAATAGAATAAAATCTAAACTGTCTCAACCAGGACTCGGTGGTGTAATGGATAGCATGCCCGCCCGGGTAGCAGGAGATCCAGGTTCGAGTCCTAGCTCAGACAGTTTAAATATTTGATTCTATTCCCTTGCGTTTATTTTTTATTAAAAGTTTTTTAATTTTTATTTTTTTCAGTTTGGTAAATCTATTTTAGTGCTTGAGATTGGAGAGGGAAGGAGAAAAAACATGTAACTTATAAAGTCCTTCATTATTCAACTGCCATTTGTTTGAAATCAAGCATTTACAACCAATTAAAACTATCAAATGCTTAAAAATAAATAAAATAAAATAAACATTTATGACCACCAAAGCCAATTACAAAACATTTATTTTTACGCCAGCAAATTTGTCTCAACAAATTGAAAGATTACCTTCATTGAAAGTAACCAAAGTGGTTAATGGCTGCATTGTTTTTTTAATATTAAGCAGGTACACAAAATTTAATGATTAAATGTTACATTTAAAATACATGTTACGTTTAACAGAAAGAAATGCAAATAAACTGCATAGATTATTAGTGAACCGAGTACTTAAGAAAGAAAAATGCTGACACTGAAATGTGTAAGTCGCACTTGATTTGCCACTAGGCTCCTACAGTGCACAATACAAGCTGGCGTATACGTTAATTGAAGAACTTTTAATTAACAAAAAAAAAAGAGAGAGAAGAATGGTTTCATTACATTTTTTTTATAGCCTATAGTTAAACGATATTATTGCTTATTGGAACTGTGTAAATTTTGCAATATATTACTTTTTAATTGGTTTTATAATTAACTAATTACACCAATTCTAATGTTCGTATTTATAGGAATCTTTAGTTTTTAATCTTATGTCACTTTACTACTTATTTGCGAACAGTGATTATTACATGTATGAATTATATCTATATAGCTGACAAAGAGATTTTCAATAATTCACATTGGATTTATTGGAAGTGAAAGTCATTAATTAGGGGACGAAAGAATAAACGTTTTCTTTACACTTACTTAGGGGGGGGGGGGACCCTCCTAAAACTTAACTGCTCATTTAGGTGCTAGGAGTGAAAACACAGGCAACAAAGAGACGGTGATAATGAAATTTTATTATCAGAGCCCCTTAGCCGCCCGAGGCCACTCCGGCGCTAAGGACAAACATCTAAGAGATTCTGATGTTTGATGCTGCGCTCAAAAAAGTAGATAAAAACAGAATAAGTGTGAAGGAGATATTCACTCGTTCATGGCTTAGATTCCCAATTCTCAATAAGAATGCTCAATTTATTGCATACGCACACTGCATTAGTCAGTAGTCGGGGCCGCAAATATCCAATTAGGGCGTAGGAGACCTACATTTTCAATTCCGATACAGGTTGCAGGCGAGTGAGGAATATTGTATGGGCGTTGAAGCTTGGAAGGTAAAAAACAACAATAAATAATTGGCTTTTCATGATTATTCAATGTATAAATGAATAATGATTCATGATCCAATCTCATTTTTATCGGTTATCTTTAAAGTGTAATATAAGATATGGATTTTTACAAAACACTCAAGAAACCGATCATATCATTGATAAAGCATAAAAGCAAAATTCAATTATAATATCAATTTTTCTTCATTAATTTAGATAATTACAATAATTAGGATCACACATTCTTTAATTTCTAATTTCACTTAGTTTGGTGAACTAACAATTCATTTACTTAAATTTAATTTGTAATTAAGTTTTATGTATGTTTATTCCAATACAATTACTAGATAATATAACCCTCTTAACACAAATTATAGTTTTTCTGAATGAAAACAAAATGACGGCAGAACCACACCCAGTTAGCTGAAATCATTGAATAGTTATGAACCACTCACCTCTCCAGAATTCGTCACTACTTTCCTGCGTATTAATCGGGGGAAAAAAACTGTATTTCAGAAGAAACGAACAATCGAGTTATATAATTTGTTGCCCGAATTATACTGGCCATGTTTTTTGGTCACACTACGAATGAGCTCAAAAAAAGAAGCTCTTCTTTTACATACACGAGTGTGTCAGAATAGATGTAAAAATTCAATTTATTCCTTCAATCATGAATTTTGATGCAACATGGTGGCACTGTGTAACGCCAAATATAGGGAAAATACAAAAGCACAAAGAAAAATTTTTTCTACCTAATGGAGAGTTTTTTCCATTGTTCTATAAACAAAAAAGGGAAAAATTTCACATTCGCGCGCGCACACATATGTGGGTATAAGTTTTGTGTTTTTCTAATATATTATAATTTTTTGTGTTTTTGATCGAATTGTTTAATTTAACTATAACTTTGTGCTCCACAGAACATTTTTAATTAGTAGCAATAACTATAATTAGCCATTATCCCTCATTGAAACTAATCCAAAAATTAAATGAACCTCATATACGTATAATGACAAATTGCTATTTGTTCTATTTATCTACTATCTTTTTCTAAAAGATTGTGGTAATTTACACCAATATATTTATTTTCAATTTTTTTAATAATTAACTTAGTCATTTTCATTAACATCCAAAAAATTAAAAAAACAACAGTTAATAAAGTAATATAAAGAAGTTGTATTAAGAAATTTAAGTGAATGTTACAGAAAACTAACTGTTTATTTACATTTTAAGGTGAGGGGGTAGAATGAACAGTACGTAATATGTTTATTATATTTCTCTTAAATGTCATTAAACAAATTTAGTTTTTACTTTTATTTTACAATTTCTACTTCTTATTACTTTTTTTACATTACATTTTAAGAAGTCTTCCTTACCTGATTCCTAATATTTCTCTTAAAACTTCTTAATTAAAAGTTGTAATATATATTTTTATCAGTTATATACTAATAGGTAAATGAATTTTCTTTTTCGTACGGCACTTCATTCTATGACTGACTATTCTGGGAGGGATATTTTAAATTTTTATT
>KZ808364.1:80313-92126 GCA_000696205.2 Oncopeltus fasciatus
GCCATCATCAGGGCTACTACTATGTGTGTGTGTGTGTGTGTGTGTGTGTGTGTGTGTATACACACATATATTATTCTGCGACATAAGTGCCAATAAGGTTAGACTGGCTCTTTATTCAGGCTATGTACGTTGAAGGTTAGAGTGAGCCTCAGTAACTTGGACAACTTAAACAAGACAGAACATAGAATCAAATCCAGCTTTCGAGGCAGCTCTCTTCAACTTCTAAAATCAGGAAACGAGAAACTCGAGTTAAGAAGAAAAAGAGCTGACTTCTCGAAGCAATTATTGCATACGTAGAGTAGTAGTAGTAGTAGTGGATTAAAGGGCAATCAACTTCTAGGTTATTACGCCCTATAAATACCCCTTAATATGTCCACTTAATACACTGCATACGTAGATTTTCCAAAACTTCTAGGCCTAATTCCACTTTATGCAATAACACATAGAAACATGACATCTCTCACCTTCATACTTCCGACTGTTGGTATCAACCACTCAAAAACAGAGTCACCATCTTTAGATGCTGCTGAAAATAGAACAGCAGCGTGCAAGCTGACTCAGAGTTCAATCTAATAAATCATAAGAATCTAAGACTTAAATCATTTGTTTTAGTAAGTATATATGTGTATAATTAGGCTATTGGTATAGTTAATTCCTTGAAATTCTTTTGTCTTCATTTACATTGCTCATTACTCTTTGTATTATATATGAAATTTATGTGTTATGACAGAAATTGTACTGTCATTTACTGTTTTTTGCTGTAAAAATATAAATAAAATAAAATAAACAAATCAATAAATTGTACGTCATAGGGATGATTCTTAATTTCTTAACGTTACAATAATTTAAATTCTTCTGAAACATTTGTAATGAAAAATGTAAGTATTTTATGAAGAGAGGATTGTCAGGAATTCGGTCTTGGTAGTTGAAGAATTAAGAACTAATTTGTAACCGAAAATTTTTAGCTAACGTTTTGGACTGTTTTTTAGGCCTACATCAGGACAAATATGCTGATGGGGAGAGAGAGACTCGTGCTCAACATTGTCTGAATATCTGTATCAATCATGATGTAGACACTGTTGAGTAGGAATCTCTTTCATCTGATGATTTGCCCTGATGAAGACCTGAAGTTCAGGTCAAAATACGTTGGCTAAAATTAAAAAAAAAAAAAAAAAATGGTTACAAATTAGTTTTTAATTCTTCAAGTATCAAGACCGAATTCCTGACAATTCTCTCCTCATAAAACTCAACGGTCGACAAATTGATTTTTAAATTTAAGTATTTTAATTTATTTTAAAAAGTAAGAAAATACGTGGAATAGTTTGCAGTTTTTTTCATTTTGAATGTTCTACGGCAATTAAAATGAAATAAGTTATTTACTGTTAGTAGATGTTACTTTATACGGATATCATATTTCTCGCAGCCCTATCCTGTATCGAGAAAGGGAGCTTCTTCTCTATAGCAATTTGAGACGAGATGGAAAACTAAATTTCCCATATTTCCAAGATGGCTGAGGGGGCAATCAGGGCCCAAGGATAACCTTTACTTCTGGAATCGTCCCCACGTTCACGTGATTTCATTACGCTCTACCGCCCTTCCCAATCACACCACCACCCCTATCTATCAGCCCCGGTGAACCTCACCTTCCCTCTTCATCAGGATTTATTTTCTCTTCACCCTTTTACCTTTCAAATGTCAATATTGCTTTTTATCGAAGCAAAAAAAAAATTTCCAAAGGTGAAAAAATTTATTGATCATTTTTATTTCAACATTTATGAAATGTTGCGTATTCACCTAAGATTGAAGTCTCAGTATAATAGAACAAAATTGATATAATTACTTTTTATAGTTAAAGTAAAGAAAAATTAATGAAAAATCAATGTTTTTATGGTATTTTTTAATCCACAAAGACTATTTATGTATATTTGTTTTATATCTGGTTAAGAAATGTACATTGATTTATATTTTTTTACACCAGAAGTACACAAAAACACGCTCCACACACACACACATAACCTTAAAAAACGCACATGTTTATTTTTTAATTAAAAAACATTGGAACATATTTTTAACATAAAATATTGGAACATTGGAAATATAAAGGAACATAAAATAACCTAAAAAGGGAGAAATGAGTATAAAAATAATAAAGGGACGACTACACTTTCTGCTTTTACTTTGTCTGTTTCATAAATAAATATTTTCAAGTAGAAGCAGCTTAAATATCACATATATCATTAAAGATATATAAAGCTTGATTATTTATTTATTTATTAACTAGGACTATTGGCTTAAAAAGCAAGACTTTTTAAAACTCCATCTCAAAGTTTGCCTTCCATAGCATTTAGAATACGAATATATAATGGTTAGAAAAAAAAAATAAATAAAAAAAAACCTACAAGAAATTTCCAAAATAACGATATCTATAAAAGTACCTAAAGCATTAATTTTAGATTTGTTTTATGGATCGAATTTTGTTTTATAAAAAAAAAAAAGTTTTGTTATTTATTTAAAAATAGCTTACTTTTAATAAAAGAAAATACATGTAGGTACAATTTTATTATAATGAAAAAATTGTTTCCCCCGAGTGGCTTTATGTCTTTAAGAGTTCTTTAACCGCCTCAAATGGTACTAATGCGGTCTTGGCCAGACCTCAGAAATCTATACCTGCTTTACACACGATCGGGTATTTTTCCAGAAGCAGGGTAATCAACCTCTCCTTAATCTTAGTGGAAATTTCTACAAGAATCATTCTCTCTTAGATGAGTTGTCATCAGTAGACTGACGTATCTCATCAATCTTACGGGCTTAACGTCCTTTTTCATACTCAGAGCAACAACATCGCGAAGCCATTCCTCCACATTAAAGTTCTCACTAGTACATTACCACCAAGAGTACAGCGCACCCTAGTAGGGAACATTGGAACTAACAGTTATTAAAAAATATATATTTTAAAAACCGGGAATTGGATCCAGGACTTTTAGCAGAGGCAGCCACGCTAATCCCCGCGGGCAATCCCTATATATACATAAAAATATATATGTGAGAGTATTTTAAAATCCGTGCACTCTCTTTAAAAAAATTTTCCGAACTTAAAGGAAACCTGGAAAATGGATTTTCTATAGTTAATGTGCCGATGAAGGAATTTTAACTATAAGTGATAATTAATCAACTAATTTAAAAATAGCCATTTCATACATTTATTTACTGGCTTAATTTCCCTGGACATTATTGATACCTGGATATTTTGTGTCGTTAGCCGGCACAGAGGGTTTAAAAAAACCAAACCATAGAAAAATGTTTTATATGTTCGTTACGATTAATGAACGATCAATCTAAAAGAATGCAACATTGTATACGTCTCTTTGAGGGTGGTGAATTAGCACTAGCCTAAAAGAGATGCCCCACCCAGCCAAAAGCAAAGCTATCTTCAAGCTGGGGGGAGGATAGAGTGAGGGTGGGAGTTTCAGCGATGTATTATTTCGGTGAGTCACTCCCGTGGTTGAATCGTTATTCCTGACGCATGGCTGCTGGCACGCGAGCTTCCTACCTCGCTTCCACATCTGCCATGCGACCCGGCAGTCTTAAACCGGCCAATAAATCATTGACACACACTATAGCGGATGCAATTCGCATATCCAGCATAGGCCAGCTCGATCTGAAGTTACTTCCTCCCATATTTGTAATTCACCAGTGGCAAGAGGCTGACAAAACATTGGTCCAGTTTGGCAGAGTGTTGCATGTTCTCCACCCTCTTGACCGGCCTAGGCCAGCACAATCCAACCCTACTTGTCCCCAAAATATGTATGTTCCACCAGCAGTAAGGGGCTGGCTAGCTCTGGCCCATCTTGACAGTTTATAGCGAGCGCCACACTTATGCCCAACTTGATCCAAACCTACTTTCTCCCATATATTTGCAAAACACCAGTGCAGAGAAGCTGACAAAACATTGGTCAGCTTGGCTGAGTGTTGCATGGGCCACACTCTTGACGGGCCTAGGCGAGCATGGTACAACCCTACCTGCTCCCAAAATTTCTACTGTCCTGTGAAAATTGATCATCAGCGGCTAGGTGCTCGCCAGATTCTTGCCCATCTTGGCAGTTTATATTGTCCAATCTGGACCAACTTGCTCCAAACCTATTTCCTCCCATATTTATAAAACACCTGTTTTAAGGGCTGACATTGGTCCAGTTTAAGTATGTTTTGTAATGGTCACACTCTGGGCCGAGATCATTACGACCCAATCCTGTTTGCTACAAAAATGTATTTACATATTTTTAAATATTTATTAATAGCTGGAAATTTATCACCAGGGGCTAACCATACGCTGGCCCAACTTAGCAGTCTATAGAGAGGGAGAGAGGGCCACACTTATGACCAATCTGTTTCAGCACAACCCAACCCAATTCACAGGAAGTGAATCTCATTGTAGCCAGAGAAGATGGTCAAATATCCAACCTTGTTGTCTGTTTATGTTTCCCGTGTGTATAGAAATACTTTTTATTTTATCGCATATCATTTATAGGATACTTTAACAACCTAAGCCTACGAGTAACCTCCATTTCTAAGTATAATTATTAACTTACCAATAAATCTTTGCCAAACTAAAACAATAATTAAAAAGAAGCAAATAGCAAAATTAAAAAGAAATTAGTGTAACATGACTACAAAGCATTTCAACTATGAATTGCTATGAAAGCATTTCAACATTCAATGTTTCAATTAATTCTGATGTTACATTTGACAAACATAATCTGTATAGGAAATGTAAACATGAGTGTCTGTATGTTGTGGGTGTATGTTTTAAATATAATTTTAAGTTAATTTGCGTTAATGAACGACATATGTTTGAGAAGAGGCACACTAAGGGTACCGAAACGCTACACATAAAGATATTCAATTGAAAGTTATTTATGTGAGACTTTAAAAGTGTTTATGTCTTTTAAATAATAAAATAATCTGGCGATCAATACCGCAAAAATTGATTGGGTGAAAACACAAAACTTTCCACGTCAAAATTGGGGTAATTTCCACGTCAAAATTAGGGTAATTTCCACAGTGTCTGGGGTAATACTCGGAATGAATGACCAAGCGATAATACGCCGTGTCTCCTCTTCGGTGAACGTAAAATCTGCTAGGAAATGCTTGTTAGGTAAGCCTTTCTACACAAAATTACAAACTCACTGAAAATTAAAAACAATGGAAAATTATAGATAAAAATAATTTATTTTTTATCCACATAATTATTTATTTTTACACACAATTCCTATAAAGTACTTAACACTTTATAATAAGTTATTTTTAACATGATAACTTAAGTACGTAAATTTATATAATATATAATATAACTAATAATCGATGAATTCTAAATAAATGTTAAAAATAGTTATTTAGGTCAACACTCTTCGAAGAAGTGTACAATAATTGCCACACTGCAAGGTCATATTACATCAGCCACACAATTCCACATGTAAAAATTCCGGTTAATAATAAAAAAATGTGAGTTGAAGGCTATTGAATAATCTAAGCCACGCTCAACAGTTGTCGTTTTAGTAGTAAGTAAGGGAGTTAATTGGCGCTAACAACAACATGTACATTGCGTGTTGGAAGGTCTTTGCTACAGTTATTCATTAGCGTTTTAAAGTTATTAGAAGATTACCGACTGCCACTTCCAAGGGGTGCAGAATCGCAGAACTTCCATTTTTGCTAAACATAAAACCTTCATCCAGTTTCGGGCGTCTGATATCTTATAACAAGGAAATTAAATCCTATATCAAAAGAATCCTCAACCTAACTTAAATTAGATTTGTAAAATTTAATTTCCTTAAAGTAAAATTAATAATACATTTTTTGAAGCGGTAGAATTTATATTCAGTGGGTGATTTAATTCAGATGCAATCTGTATTGAATGAAGGCAGATAAAAATCAGCTGGGGTATCCATGCACCCTCCAACCATCCACTGGATTCCCCTTTTACTATAAGCCCCTTTACAAAAGAAAATTATGTTCGCTTATAAGTTTTTGATAAATGACATAAATGAATCTTTATTTATGTTAAGGTGGAAAAAGAAATATCAACACTATATGTATAGCACACACATGCATCCTAAATCGGCAGCATAAATCCTGCTACCAGAATGATAAAGCCATCTAAAACATTCACCTGCCTCCTGAATACAGAAGATAGTTATGGACATGAATAAATGCAGTTGAAATGTCTGTTGGTAAATTAAGAAGACCATTAGCAGTTACTTTGGTATCAACCCTGGACGAAGAAACATATTTTTTCTTAATCATCAGTAAATCACAAATTACTGCCTGATGGGTGCCATGGCACTCATTCTTCTGATTGGTCCGGAAAAACACTGGCCCAACTAAAAGATCACGCGGTGTCGTTTGTTGAAAAGAACGTTTCAGGTGAAATACACCTCGAAATTTAAAAAAGATGCTATGTTTCAAAACACAAGTCAAGGATTCGATTGACTGTCAGTCATTTAATAACTTCGCTTAGGTTAAAAATAGACAGAGAAAGGACATTTTCTAATGCATGTGTGATATGTTACGAAAATGGCTCTTTCGATTTCAACTTAAATCACAAAATTATTCGAAATTGGTTCAGCTGATTTCGATAAAAGTATTGTACGGCATAAGGCGTTCACATGTTTTTATTATTAATCCATTTTCATTTACTAAATTTCTTGTAGGGTTTTCATTGAACTAAAATTTTAAGAGAGTGTTTATGATTTAAATTTTCCAAGCCGATAGACATTATGTTAACAAATAAAAATTTCTAAAGCTTAATTACATCGAAAAAGGTAAGGGTAGTCCGGTAGCACTCCTTCGATAGTAGGCAGGTGGAACTGGAGAGATTAGAAGCTGATTTATACGTCAGAATACTTCATTAACTACGGCGATATGTGGTGGGACTGTGAAGGGTTGGACCTTCTTGGATAGCCCGCATGAAAGGGTTGGATGGATGTTCAACCCAAAGCATACATGAAATAATAAAACTTCCACTAAACAGCCAACACATTAAAAAAAAAAAAATCGTTCTTTCTAATACCTTAGACGAAGATTATTAGAAAAAGAACATGACGCTCTCCCCTCACAAGACATACAGAAATTATTTGAAATGGATTAATAATTTCAATATGTCAATATTTTTTAACTTACCTACATTGGACAAGATCAATACTGAAGTGATCAGTTTTTTTAATAAAAATGCTTACAGAGAAAGATGTGAGAGAAAATTTGTATTTTTAGTTTTTCACCTCTTTCAAAAAATTAATTTAATTATATATAAACCAAAGACTTCGCAATTTAATTTTCAAATATTGTTTCAAAATATTTTGTTGCTTACCACGGGTGACTGAAGTCACTCAAGTACAAGTGGTAGACTTTGAAATCATATCCTCAAAATCAAAATATTTAAGGACCTTCAAAGAGAAAAAAAGAAAAAAAAATGACAAAATACAACTCAATAACAAACATAATTAAAAAATACCATCTGGTATAACTTAGAAAACGTTACATCAAAAACGTTTTGCCCTCCGTACAACATTTGTGTAATACAAAGTACAAGGAATATTGCAAACTATACCAGCCTACCACTTTAAACAATACAAGAAATATTAAAAATATAATANCATTAACTATGACGATAAGTGGTGGGACTGTGACATGAAGGGTTGGACCTTCTTGGATAGCCCGCAAGAAAGGGTAGGATGGATGTGCAACCCAAAGCATACATGAAATAATAAAACTTCCACTAAACAGCCAAACCATTAACTATGACGATAAGTGGTGGGACTGTGACATGAAGGGTTGGACCTTCTTGGATAGCCCGCATGAAAGGGTAGAATGGATGTGCAACCTAAAGCATACATGAAAGAATAAAACTTCCACTAAACAGCCAACACATTAACTATGGCGATAAGTGGTGGGACTGTGACATGAAGGGTTGGACCTTCTTGGATAGCCCGCATGAAAGGGTAGGATGGATGTGCAACCTAAAGCATACATGAAATAATAAAACTTCCACTAAACAGCCAACACATTAACTATGACGATAAGTGGTGGGACTGTGACATGAAGGGTTGGACCTTTTTGGATAGCCCGCATGAAAGGGTAGGATGGATGTGCAACCTAAAGCATACATGAAATAATAAAACTTCCACTAAACAGCCAACACATTAACTATGACGATAAGTGGTGGGACTGTGACATGAAGGGTTGGACCTTTTTGGATAGCCCGCATGAAAGGGTAGGATGGATGTGCAACCCAAAGCATACATGAAATAATAAAACTTCCACTAAACAGCCAACACATTAACTATGACGATAAGTGGTGGGACTGTGACATGAAGGGTTGGACCTTTTTGGATAGCCCGCATGAAAGGGTAGGATGGATGTGCAACCCAAAGCATACATGAAATAATAAAACTTCCACTAAACAGCCAACACATTAACTATGACGATAAGTGGTGGGACTGTGACATGAAGGGTTGGACCTTTTTGGATAGCCCGCATGAAAGGGTAGGATGGATGTGCAACCCAAAGCATACATGAAATAATAAAACTTCCACTAAACAGCCAACACATTAACTATGACGATAAGTGGTGGGACTGTGACATGAAGGGTTGGACCTTTTTGGATAGCCCGCATGAAAGGGTAGGATGGATGTGCAACCCAAAGCATACATGAAATAATAAAACTTCCACTAAACAGCCAACACATTAACTATGACGATAAGTGGTGGGACTGTGACATGAAGGGTTGGACCTTTTTGGATAGCCCGCATGAAAGGGTAGGATGGATGTGCAACCCAAAGCATACATGAAATAATAAAACTTCCACTAAACAGCCAACACATTAACTATGACGATAAGTGGTGGGACTGTGACATGAAGGGTTGGACCTTTTTGGATAGCCCGCATGAAAGGGTAGGATGGATGTGCAACCCAAAGCATACATGAAATAATAAAACTTCCACTAAACAGCCAACACATTAACTATGACGATAAGTGGTGGGACTGTGACATGAAGGGTTGGACCTTTTTGGATAGCCCGCATGAAAGGGTAGGATGGATGTGCAACCCAAAGCATACATGAAATAATAAAACTTCCACTAAACAGCCAACACATTAACTATGACGATAAGTGGTGGGACTGTGACATGAAGGGTTGGACCTTTTTGGATAGCCCGCATGAAAGGGTAGGATGGATGTGCAACCCAAAGCATACATGAAATAATAAAACTTCCACTAAACAGCCAACACATTAACTATGACGATAAGTGGTGGGACTGTGACATGAAGGGTTGGACCTTTTTGGATAGCCCGCATGAAAGGGTAGGATGGATGTGCAACCCAAAGCATACATGAAATAATAAAACTTCCACTAAACAGCCAACACATTAACTATGACGATAAGTGGTGGGACTGTGACATGAAGGGTTGGACCTTTTTGGATAGCCCGCATGAAAGGGTAGGATGGATGTGCAACCCAAAGCATACATGAAATAATAAAACTTCCACTAAACAGCCAACACATTAACTATGACGATAAGTGGTGGGACTGTGACATGAAGGGTTGGACCTTTTTGGATAGCCCGCATGAAAGGGTAGGATGGATGTGCAACCCAAAGCATACATGAAATAATAAAACTTCCACTAAACAGCCAACACATTAACTATGACGATAAGTGGTGGGACTGTGACATGAAGGGTTGGACCTTTTTGGATAGCCCGCATGAAAGGGTAGGATGGATGTGCAACCCAAAGCATACATGAAATAATAAAACTTCCACTAAACAGCCAACACATTAACTATGACGATAAGTGGTGGGACTGTGACATGAAGGGTTGGACCTTTTTGGATAGCCCGCATGAAAGGGTAGGATGGATGTGCAACCCAAAGCATACATGAAATAATAAAACTTCCACTAAACAGCCAACACATTAACTATGACGATAAGTGGTGGGACTGTGACATGAAGGGTTGGACCTTTTTGGATAGCCCGCATGAAAGGGTAGGATGGATGTGCAACCCAAAGCATACATGAAATAATAAAACTTCCACTAAACAGCCAACACATTAACTATGACGATAAGTGGTGGGACTGTGACATGAAGGGTTGGACCTTTTTGGATAGCCCGCATGAAAGGGTAGGATGGATGTGCAACCCAAAGCATACATGAAATAATAAAACTTCCACTAAACAGCCAACACATTAACTATGACGATAAGTGGTGGGACTGTGACATGAAGGGTTGGACCTTTTTGGATAGCCCGCATGAAAGGGTAGGATGGATGTGCAACCCAAAGCATACATGAAATAATAAAACTTCCACTAAACAGCCAACACATTAACTATGACGATAAGTGGTGGGACTGTGACATGAAGGGTTGGACCTTTTTGGATAGCCCGCATGAAAGGGTAGGATGGATGTGCAACCCAAAGCATACATGAAATAATAAAACTTCCACTAAACAGCCAACACATTAACTATGACGATAAGTGGTGGGACTGTGACATGAAGGGTTGGACCTTTTTGGATAGCCCGCATGAAAGGGTAGGATGGATGTGCAACCCAAAGCATACATGAAATAATAAAACTTCCACTAAACAGCCAACACATTAACTATGACGATAAGTGGTGGGACTGTGACATGAAGGGTTGGACCTTTTTGGATAGCCCGCATGAAAGGGTAGGATGGATGTGCAACCCAAAGCATACATGAAATAATAAAACTTCCACTAAACAGCCAACACATTAACTATGACGATAAGTGGTGGGACTGTGACATGAAGGGTTGGACCTTTTTGGATAGCCCGCATGAAAGGGTAGGATGGATGTGCAACCCAAAGCATACATGAAATAATAAAACTTCCACTAAACAGCCAACACATTAACTATGACGATAAGTGGTGGGACTGTGACATGAAGGGTTGGACCTTTTTGGATAGCCCACATGAAAGGGTAGGATGGATGTGCAACCCAAAGCATACATGAAATAATAAAACTTCCACAAAACAGCCAACACATTAACTATGACGATAAGTGGTGGGACTGTGACATGAAGGGTTGGACCTTCTTGGATAGCCCGCATGAAAGGGTAGAATGGATGTGCAACCCAAAGCATACATGAAAGAATAAAACTTCCACTAAACAGCCAACACATTAAAAAAAAAAAAATCGTTCTTTCTAATACCTTAGACGAAGATTATTAGAAAAAGAACATGACGCTCTCCCCTCACAAGACATACAGAAATTATTTGAAATGGATTAATAATTTCAATATGTCAATATTTTTTAACTTACCTACATTGGACAAGATCAATACTGAAGTGATCAGTTTTTTTAATAAAAATGCTTACAGAGAAAGATGTGAGAGAAAATTTGTATTTTTAGTTTTTCACCTCTTTCAAAAAATTAATTTAATTATATATAAACCAAAGACTTCGCAATTTAATTTTCAAATATTGTTTCAAAATATTTTGTTGCTTACCACGGGTGACTGAAGTCACTCAAGTACAAGTGGTAGACTTTGAAATCATATCCTCAAAATCAAAATATTTAAGGACCTTCAAAGAGAAAAAAAGAAAAAAAAATGACAAAATACAACTCAATAACAAACATAATTAAAAAATACCATCTGGTATAACTTAGAAAACGTTACATCAAAAACGTTTTGCCCTCCGTACAACATTTGTGTAATACAAAGTACAAGGAATATTGCAAACTATACCAGCCTACCACTTTAAACAATACAAGAAATATTAAAAATATAATAAATATATTTAATAAAA
>KZ808364.1:92251-110707 GCA_000696205.2 Oncopeltus fasciatus
AAATATATTTAATAAAACATATAAATAAATAAAATCTTAAAAATAAACTAACAAATTAAATAACTGACAAACATAAATTAAAATATATTAACAGTAAACTAATTAAAACTTATCAAGGAATTCTTCACAACCTATTATTCATTCAACAATGTTGAAAAAGATTTAATTTAAACACAAATCTGGAGCAGAAATGAGCTCCTTATTCTTCCAATTATTATTTTTCAATAAGCAATATTGTTTTTTTTTTTTTTAAATACTAATTTTATAATTTTTCGCAAAAAACTTGGTACAGAAAATTGATTGGCATAATTCAACTTAAACTAAGTAAGTATACTTAGTAAACTAAGTAAGTAAATATCCGTTTGTAACATGGATAATTGATTACTATTACTATTAACTGATTACTTGCGCTGATTATTACTCGGTAGGGTTGCACAATTTTGTCACAATATTTGCACAATATTTTGTCTGTTTAGTGGAAATCCAACTAAATGGAATGTAGACTGAAAGACATATCACAGAGTTAAGTAAAGGCAGCGAATTTCATCACATCAAAGAAACTTAAGTTGAAAGACTTTTTACAAATCGAGAAGAGAAACATTGGTATGAACCAACGCGTTGTCAAAAAAACTTAATACTCCCAGATTAAATGGTAATTTTGGCTAATAACGCTTGCATGGAGCAATGAATATTATTGGTAGAGAATTTATTTTGGGGTTTTGGTCAAGGTTAATCCAAAAAATAAAATTTAAAAAAAATGTAATAAAAAATTCACATTTTTTTAAATTGTATTTTTTCGATCAAAATTCACCGAACCCCCAAAAAAATTCTCTACCAATAATCTCTAAGGACAAAAACTTTCCATTTGAAATAAATATTATTTATTTTAATTTTGCTGCATGTTATTATAAATTAACATATAATAGGTAGGCAAGATGAGAACTGTTAATTAATTTAGTAGAGCTCGTAAAAAAATAAAAATAAATTGGCTCATTCATGAAGTGAAATCAAGGTGGAGCTATGAATTGGAATTAATTCCACTTGGCACTTAAAAATTAAGCACAAAAAATAAAAATTTTATTAGAAGCCACAATATTTTGGTACCATTTCATAGTTTAATACCAAAATTTGCATTCTGATTTACAAGCTTATAATTAAATGCTTCAGGTCTATTTTCTAATATAATTATTCGTTAAAAAAAAAAAAAAAAANTCTCCTCCGTACATAACTACTCACCTACTGCATACTCTCCTCCGTACATAACTACTCACCTACTGCATACTCTCCTCCGTACATAACTACTCACCTACTGCATACTCTCCTCCGTACATAACTACTCACCTACTGCATACTCTCCTCCGTACATAACTACTCACCTACTGCATACTCTCCTCCGTACATAACTACTCACCTACTGCATACTCTCCTCCGTACATAACTACTCACCTACTGCATACTCTCCTCCGTACATAACTACTCACCTACTGCATACTCTCCTCCGTACATAACTACTCACCTACTGCATACTCTCCTCCGTACATAACTACTCACCTACTGCATACTCTCCTCCGTACATAACTACTCACCTACTGCATACTCTCCTCCGTACATAACTACTCACCTACTGCATACTCTCCTCCGTACATAACTACTCACCTACTGCATACTCTCCTCCGTACATAACTACTCACCTACTGCATACTCTCCTCCGTACATAACTACTCACCTACTGCATACTCTCCTCCGTACATAACTACTCACCTACTGCATACTCTCCTCCGTACATAACTACTCACCTACTGCATACTCTCCTCCGTACATAACTACTCACCTACTGCATACTCTCCTCCGTACATAACTACTCACCTACTGCATACTCTCCTCCGTACATAACTACTCACCTACTGCATACTCTCCTCCGTACATAACTACTCACCTACTGCATACTCTCCTCCGTACATAACTACTCACCTACTGCATACTCTCCTCCGTACATAACTACTCACCTACTGCATACTCTCCTCCGTACATAACTACTCACCTACTGCATACTCTCCTCCGTACATAACTACTCACCTACTGCATACTCTCCTCCGTACATAACTACTCACCTACTGCATACTCTCCTCCGTACATAACTACTCACCTACTGCATACTCTCCTCCGTACATAACTACTCACCTACTGCATACTCTCCTCCGTACATAACTACTCACCTACTGCATACTCTCCTCCGTACATAACTACTCACCTACTGCATACTCTCCTCCGTACATAACTACTCACCTACTGCATACTCTCCTCCGTACATAACTACTCACCTACTGCATACTCTCCTCCGTACATAACTACTCACCTACTGCATACTCTCCTCCGTACATAACTACTCACCTACTGCATACTCTCCTCCGTACATAACTACTCACCTACTGCATACTCTCCTCCGTACATAACTACTCACCTACTGCATACTCTCCTCCGTACATAACTACTCACCTACTGCATACTCTCCTCCGTACATAACTACTCACCTACTGCATACTCTCCTCCGTACATAACTACTCACCTACTGCATACTCTCCTCCGTACATAACTACTCACCTACTGCATACTCTCCTCCGTACATAACTACTCACCTACTGCATACTCTCCTCCGTACGTAACTACTCACCTACTGCGTATTCTCCTTCGAACATTACTACGATGGCTTTCTTAATAAAATAATGTTGTTCTTTTTCGTTTCCTTTTTTACGTAAAAAAAAACAAAAAAAAAAAAACACACTGGGCAAAACCATGTCTTCCCATTATGTTCTATATATTTTTCGTAATTTTTGATAATTTATTTTTGAAAATTTCTTCGATTATTCGACATTTAGACTTTTTACCTAAGCCAATAGCTTCTATATTATTCATAAATACTTCTTCCGGTCTTGACTATGAAGAAAAGTTATTTTTCGCAGAGATTCCGGACATCATATGATTCTTGATGACTTCTGGGCTGAAAGTAAAATGCCATCACTACTGAATGTCATTTTACTTTGAGCCTTGAAGAAGCCATGACATGATGTGCGAAAGCTAGGTAAAAAGTAACTCATCTATATGGCCAAGCCCGGAAGAAGTATTTATCTATGGAGACCGCAGAAGCCTTGGAGAAATTTTTGAAAAGAAAAGTCTCAGATGATTTTTAAGTTGGTCTCTCTCTTGCACCCCTTCCCACCGCTGTTTAACCGATTTTAGCCAATATAACTCATCTAAAGATTTAAAAGCAAAAATATGGGATAGTGAAGAAATTTTTCAAAAATCAATGTTGTTATCAACGTAAATAGCTGGATTTCAGAACTGGAAATCTACTACAAAATAAAAACAACTAAAAAAAAAAAAGAATGTAAATTTGGGAGGAACCGAGTGATGAAGCTAATTGTTGCCCCAAGATTCACAAGTTGGGCGCAAATGAATCCAGTCTGGAAAAGTGGAA
Source organism: Oncopeltus fasciatus (assembly GCA_000696205.2). NCBI lineage: Eukaryota > Metazoa > Arthropoda > Insecta > Hemiptera > Lygaeidae > Oncopeltus > Oncopeltus fasciatus. Next base: position 95,727 of record KZ808364.1, read on the forward strand.
GGGAGAGCGAGGCCGAGTTCCCGTATCCTGTTCGACCAGTCCTCCAGCAAGACTGATCACTAAACACTGTCTATTGGCACAGGCACGCTGATCGTGTAGGAAAACCTTTAGATACTTTTAGGAGTATTTGGCATACGAGTTTCCTGGTGCCACACATCCAATCCCAATCAAATATCCGCTAACTGAACGGGAACAGTACCCGCGAGATCGGAAACACGTCATAGTGAAGTCAGCAACCAAGGGCAGGTTATTGGAATCGTCGTTCCTCGCAATTCATTGCAATTCCCGCATTCCTATTGCCCCACGGCTGTGTGGAGTACATGCAGAATGTCTTCTCAGCTATTCACAATGAACAGTTCCTCATAGTAAAGCTGAATAAAATCACTATAGTAAAATGCATCAGCAGAAACGTCTCATTAATACTCTAAATATTATTAAATTAAAAATAATATGAATTGTATATTATTGTAGGTAATTACAATAATAAATGTTAACTACATAACATTATAGGTTATGACTATAATAAGTATTTGACAACTTTTTTTTTTTTTTTTTATAAATATAAATCCCAGAATGAGAAAATAAAGATCTTCAGTATACTCTATTTCACAGCTCAAGAAGTCTTACCTATAAAGTCTAATAATAATGAAATAAGTTTTAAATCGGGGAAAAACATCGCGTCCCCCGATTATCTTATTGAGCGCACTATTTTTATTTCAGCATAACTTAATTTTGTAAAATATTATACCTACATATATATAATCTGGTTTTTTCTTCTTCAATGCGGATTTCATGGAATTTCTGATTCCAATGATATTTTACGATTACTAATAGAACCAGTAACTAGAAAACTAAGAATTTCTTCTTGCATTACAGTGCTAATAAGCAAGGGTATGTGTGCATGAATGAATGTTCTTGAGTGAAAATTGTATTGAACGCAAATTCAGTAACATACTAGGTTGTTTCCAGCTGCTACATGAATGAATGTTCTTGAATGAAAAATGTATTGAACGCAAATTCAGTAACATACTAGGTTGTTTCCAGCTGCTACATGAAAGAAGAAAGAGTAAAGAAAAAAGTTGTATAAAAATAGAACATGAGTTTAAATATGACACGGTTTTTTTCTCTTCTTATGCCTCAATCATCAATCAGAGAGAGTATTTTTATCTCAATAAAGTCTAGTTCATGGCAATTTGAAGCTATTGATTGCCCGATTCCAAGCAGTGAAATCAAGCTATTCACGTTTGTAACATGATGCGACATTTGAAATTTTTTTTCAGATCTTCACCGATCCTAGAGGAACTGGAAGAACTAAAAATATGGTTCGTTCAAAATTTTGTCTTCTAGCGTCAGTAGCTTTTAAAATAATGAAACCAAATTCAGTATTCAAGCTTCTTCATGCAAATTGTTGGATGAATTCGTCAATTGATAAAATCCGTCGTGAAAAAGTGTTTAAGTATTTCAGTCAGGAAAAAGTTTGATGGACATGATTGGTTTAAAATCTAATTTTCTATAACATTATAACGATAAATGGTTATTAGGAAGATATCTTAATATATTCGTTATAATTATAGATTAGAAAGATAGGTATAGAACAAAAAAGGGGTAAAAGGTAATTTCCTGATATTTATATTTTATAAAATTTTTACGAGAAATGTTCGCTAAGGTAGAAATTCATGAATTTAACTNTATATATTAATTAAGAACAGGTGGGATATAAAATGCAGTGAACAAACAAAAAGAAAAAATCTCAAATAGTAAAATTTCGGGGGTCCCTCGCCCTTCTTCAGTGAGGAATGAAGAGAGACTCAAGACAGATAGACTATCTTCAATCCTCACTGAAGAAGGACGAGAGATCCTCGAAAATTTTACTATTTGTCATTTTTTCTTGTTTTGTGTTCACAACACTCTATCCCACGCGTTATTGATTACTATACCATTTATGCATATATAACGTATGTCTGAGTAGTTTAATGCATTGAAATAATTCATTGTTTTATTTCTTGTAATTTCAAAGCTTGGGAATCTTCATTTTTAGCTTAAAATATAATATTAGGACTTGAAATGAAAAGCCTAGAAAGAGAAAATGTAAATAAAAATACTTCAAATGAATGGTACTTATACTATCAAAGTTAGCAATACTTATATTGTATTTTCAAATGGAGAGTTTTTTGACCATAGATACTATTATTAGATATTTTTCTTTTTTGGGATTCGGTCAAGGTAGATCCAAAAAAATACAAATTAAAAAAAAGGGTATTTTTAAAAAATTATTTGCCGACGTTTCGGTTTACATTGTAAGCCATCTTCTGGATAAGACGAGAGGGGACGTCTTGCCCCTAAGTTCACATTTTCATGACTGAGCAGAAAAAAATACTTTTTTTTTTTAAATTTGTATTTTTTTTGGATCTACCTTAACCGAACCCCAACATCTTATATTGTGTTATCTCTCTGAAAGGCGTACCATTATCACGATTCGTCCTATTATCAACATAACCATCCTCTGCTTTGCCTGACTTCGCCCTGTAAGTACCGCTCACATCCCTCTCCGACTCCAGGCGGTCGCCTCAAAGAAGGAGGAGAAGAGATTACCAATTAACTGGGTCCTGCAGGACTGCTGTGTGGACTGTTCTCTGACCCCCCTCCCTTATCGAGATGCCCCCCCGTAAGCTGCCTCCAGGGACGCGGGGTGACATAAAGAGAGGGGGCGGTCTCCCCCCATCCCAGATGTACAGGTCACTCCTGCTTATCACTAACATTTTATTAAACCTACCAGAAGCTCCCCTGCCACTACCTTCCCTCTTTACTGCCTGTCTCGCCCTTAGGGTAATCCTATTGGGCCACTGGAAGGGATATATCTCTACTTTTTTTCTCTCTCTCTTTTTCATGTCTTATTTCTATTGCCATAACGTTATTGCCCATATCCCAGAATCAAAACGCATAACGATATCGCTTTCGTCCCACCTGCCCATTTCCTATTACCCCAATGAATAATTAATTTTCTGAATCTATAGAAGCAGTCATTTTTTTATTTATTTTTTTTTCCCCGCAAGTAGTAAAAATGTTTCTCTGCCTAAGGTCGTACTGAAAACAAGATTATTAATTAATAACTATGCTCTTATTCTCTAAGTGAATTTATTTATCTCAAGAGATCAATTCAACAATGAAGCGTAACATATTTAGGGGAAGACCAGACGAATCACACCTATTCGTTCTACAATATTCAAATATTTTCACTGTTAATATCTGAATATTGTAGAACGAATAGTTGTAAAATTTAATTTCCTGATATTTATATTTTATAAAATTTTTACGAGAAATGTTCGCTAAGGTAGAAATTCATGAATTTAACTGCGATGTGTAGTACTTCCCACCGGGGCGAAGCTCTTACCTTTTGCGCTCAATATTCTCTACGACTTGTAAACTAAATTTTGTCATTTGCTCTTATTTATATCCATCTTCAATGAAAATGGGAAATCTGCTAGGATTATGCAGCTCCTGCGGAACGAAATTTTCAAGTATTGTCAAAATATGAAAGGCTCGAAGGTCATTTAATATGACTAGTTCATCAATATTGTTGGAGACCTTGCCAGAAACTTCTTGACAGAAGTTAATAATTATTTTGTTTAATTGCTCGAATGAGCTCAGACAAACAGTACATCGATTACATACAAAATGTAAATTGATTAAAGAAACAATTTAATTATTTTCACGACAAAAGCCATGACAATCTAGAACGTTACATTTGGCGGAAAGATATGGGGCTTCCGCCCTTATCAATTCCTCCGCGATTCTGTAGAAAAACCATTCCACAATCATTCTGTCTATGTCTGTGTAACCTGATATCGCACAGAAAACTACACAGATCACATAGTTTCGTTTCATTATTTGCAAAATAATAATTAGTTTATTTTATATAACAATAAATTATAAAAACATAATAATAAGCCAACGGAATCAAACAAAATAAAAGTTTTAATAATCCTAACTCATACTCAAGGTTTTCTCAACAGGTAAAGTGCGAATCTTCAAAAAACTCTACATCGTATAGACGCGGTTTTTTTGTTTTGTTTTTCATGGCGATGTGAAATATCTTCAAATTATCCGTGGGCGGCAAAAATTACTACACATTTCCTGGAGGAGATAGCAAGGAATTTAAAATACGCTTGAAAATCAGTAAAATATTTAACTTGCTGGGAAAAGTAAAAATCATCAAATAATAATATCTACGGTAAAAAAAACTCTTCTTTTGAGCAAAAATTTCATATTTGATTGAAGCATACCAGTATTTCTTATGAATTATTAGTTCAGTTGAAACACTACANTTTTTTTTTTTTTTTTTGGATCTACCTTGACCGATCTCCAACTAAAATCATCTAATAATAATAGGTTATTGATGTATCGGTCAGGGGCTTATCTTGCCCAGTAGTAAGTCCTCAAGCGGTAACTATTCCAACTTATGACTTGAGTGACTATTGCAAGGCGAGTGGTGTTTGCCAGAGTGATTGATTACCCTTTACTCTTGTGTGCAGGATCCTGGAGATGCGGAAGGAGAAGAGCCGGGATGCAGCGCGCTCCAGGCGGGGGAAGGAGAACTACGAGTTCTACGAGCTGGCCAAGATGCTCCCCCTACCCGCGGCCATAACCTCCCAGCTGGACAAGGCCTCCATCATCAGGCTGACCATCTCCTACCTGAAGCTGAGGGACTTCTCCGGACACGGGGACCCCCCCTGGTCCAGGGACAAGCCCACCTTCTCCAAGTCTGTCAACAGTGAGTACTCTATTGAACAGCTACCAGATCTCAGTATATTATATACAGTATATTATCGAGAAGTGCTACAAGTGACTCTCTTACAACATGAGAGAGATGTCCGGGCTGGTGCCGACTCCAAGGCCGGCCCCTAAGCGACTTACGAACTATATTTCTCATTCCTCGCTCGCTATTAGGCAATACTGACCCAAGCAAGTAGTTAATTTGCTAAATAAAAAAAAAATAAAAATAAAAAAATGGATAGATATCCTTCCATCTTGTATTTATTTCTGGAAAATTTTAAGATATTTAAAAACTCATCTATTTATATTTAAAATATGCCATGCTTTCTTAACTATTACATTTTATGTTTGTACTCAATGAAATTAAATAACTTTTTTTTCTTCTTTTTTTTTTTTTTTAACGCAATAAATGTGTTACGGAGACTGACATTAGCAGTTTTAGTTGGTGCTATAGTGAAACTATAGCTATTACTTTCCCTAAGTTTTAGTTCTAGCTTAGGGAAAGTTATAGTTATAGCTTAGGGAAAGTTATAGTTATATGATAGAAGACAACTCGTTATCTGGCACTATTCAGGTGTGTATGTGTGTGAGATTATAACATACGAAACTCATTAATTAATTTACTGAAGTAAATGAATTGCTTGTCTGCAGTAATAAGTTTAGTGACTTCGCAAAAATTTATTTTCCATTACATTTTGTGAATCTTCTCACTTACACCACTGTTTGAATCTGATTTCGTTAGAAAGCCTAACGCAAAATTATACTGAAATAATAGATTATCATTCATAATATTAACAATTTGGACTAATGAAAAATATAAATGAAAATGAAAAGTCCGTAACGTAAGAGCTGCGTAAACTAAGCATATTTCTTATGTTTTATTAAAGATGGATATAAATGAGTACAATTGACGAAGTTTATTTCGCAAGCCGGGAAGAACTATGAGATCTCATCGCGAGAATTTTAAGGTTATTAGTAATGATATTGTATTACATAAAGTTCTGAAAATTACATTTCACGCCTATACAGTTCTATAAATTCTTTAGGAACTCATTTTCCCCCAATCACCTCTTCAAGCGTGTGTACATCTTTCACGGACAGGTGTGAAGTGATTTCAGCTGACGATCCTCTGACGGTGTTCAACGACACTTGGGAAATGGTGCCGTACACACTAGTTTGCCCGTTGGTTGGACCTACAGTTCTCTCTGGAGTTGTCCCTAAGGATTGTATTCTGAGAGTCCTGTCGTTCCTTTTGCCGAGTCCTTGGTACACCCATCCAAGCAGGAGCACCTTGTGCGTGTGTGTATGACTTCTACAAGGCCCTAGAAGATCGCTGTCTTGTACTTTCAGATACGTATGCCTCTTACTCTTGGGATAAAGTCGTCCTAATGCAACATATAAAGCTAGGAAAGTGTGATATTTATGAGGTTCTCCATATCACTTTTGTAAAGTCCCTTGTTACTTCTAAGCCAAAGGATCACGTGACTTGAATGTGAAAACTGGAATCAGAATAAAATATGTGCAGAGGACATTTTGGTTTTGGTTTTAATTGAATTTATTTATTATTAAGAGCCAATGCTTTGTAAAAATTCGTCAATGACTCTCTATATGTTTCTAGTGTCTGTTTTTATTTCTTTACTTTATGAATCTAAAGTTAATAAGCCATTAAAAGTAAAATAAGAATTCAGAAAAAAAATTTTTTTCTAACTTAAATTTATTTATTACATATCTCTTAACATAAAAACTTTTGTTATTTGATTACTATTATTGTTTGCTGAAAATGAAAATGCTGCCTTCTGCAGTGGGATATTTTTGGCATTCGTCACTTAGATTTCGGTGTCATTTCACGGATGAATCAGAGTAATTAATTCAGCTGTGGATAGAATTTTAATCACTGACATATTTTTACAGCTACTCATATTGGTGACTGTTTTATTCTAGTCGGTGTCTCATTTTCAAAAGAAGCATATATTCTTGTGTATTACATTATTAAAATAACTAAATGTAACATTAATCGAACTCAAATATTCAAATATGATGCTCAGTAATTCGCATACTTTAAGCAACTCTTGCTTGATGGATTTTTTTTAGTGTGATTCATATCTGCAGATTATGATATTTAACTAAGTTTGATATATAAATTACTTCGGCTGTATTCGAGAGGTCATATACTGTATGGTGTGATTTAGTGGTGAGGGAACTCTTGCGGAATTACAGGGGAATCACAAATATGCCTATACGTCTGTTGACTCAGTGGACATGGGATAGCTGGAGTCGTCCCTACTCCCGTATTAGCCTAAGCCTACAGACCATTAATGGTGGTGGTGGTGGTGGGGGGCGGTGATTTCAGCAGCGAGAGTCTGTCTCTCTGGATAACGAAGGGGAGGTAATCGGGTTTCCTGCCGGCAGCCCCCACTAATAGAATGAGTCTTCATCAGCATAGTCGGTCCTGTCGTCGCGGGGTTTTCCGCGGCAAACCGCCAGCTTACAGTCGCTCTGGCCCTGTAGCGGGGGAGCCTCACTCCCACCCTCTCTCTCTCCCTCCCAGCCTCTCTCTATCTATCCCTCTAAACCTCTCTCTATCCCTCCCTCTCCCCCTAACTCTCTCTCTCTCTCTCTCTCTATTCTTCCCTCTCCCCCATCTCTATCTCTCTCTCTCTCTCTNATCATATGCTGTTATAATAGTAAAATATTTATAACACTGAAAATCACATAAAACCCACTGTTGTTTATCTTCAAGATTACCCCCAAAGATCTTGAGGTACCAACAGATATATGAGAGGAAGTATGAAGTCCATTTTATGAAAAAGTAATGCAGAAACCGAAGGCTTCATTTATTTAAGTATTAACATTCCTTTTAACCATTTAGGGCCATAGAGATAGGACTAGATCCCACGCTAAACTTGCATGGCTCAGGGCAAGCCTTTATTTGTCGATATAAGCTTGCCCAGGGCGGGATTTGAACCCTCAGCGCCAGGATTAAGAGACCCGAAGGTATCCCATCAGCTACCTGAACAGGAGGAATGAGAGAATGACACGAATCTCTTTGATTGGTCGCGAGTCAGCTGTGGAAGTCGGTCTTTTGGTTGCGCGGGCAGTTTAGTATAGGACGTATAGAATATACCATAGAATGTTCGATAAAACCGGATAATCATTTGACAACACGAAATCGATACAAATTACAGCATAGTCGTTTCTCCCGTTTATCCCATTATTATATTATACAATGGCAGTAATTTCCTATTCTGCACATTTCATGTAAATCGTGTGGTGTAGTCGAAATTATAGGTATCAGGAATAAATTTTGGCGTACTTTTTTTCTTGCATTTGGTTGTGTTCTTTTATACTATTTTTATAAATTTATACTATTTTTTTAATACTAATTATGGGTAAATTGATTCTTCTTGCATGTTAAAGACTAGCAAAGGTACTATAAAATTGCAATCTGACACCGCAGCTTGACCGCAGCTTTAGGTCAGTCATACTCAGTGAATTTTCCTCTAATCTTTATTTGACGAGTTCTTAACGCCCGATCGAGTACCATTAGCCTTATCACGGCTAAAACGCAACACATTTTGGATTTTTCAAAAAATTGTTAAAGGGTGAAGTTCTGGTAGTTGAATTAAAATTATTATTTTCCTGCTTAATGTTTGTAAGCCTATATTTTTCTCTCATTTGTTAATTTTTTTGGATCTTCCTGAAGCAAAAGAGAGGGCGATCAAGAATAGATTTTGTCAAAGATGTCGAATGGAGAGGTGAGACATAAGCTAACTACACTACCTGGAAGAAAATGGCTTATTTTGTTATTTGTAACACAGCCGTTTGGAGGGTATACGCCAAGTAAGTTATGATATGATGTACTATAACCTAAGCTTACTGGTCACAGTTTAGGTACGCAACAACTGCACTACGTGTGCTCCACTCCTTGATAGAAATTTCTCACTAGAAGTCGCACTAACTTCCAAGCACCTATGGGAGAAATCATATTTTTACACACACACGTACATAGTTTCATGAATTAAGGCTCTATATAAGATGCACGGTGGAAGGGTGACAGGAAACAGGACACAGAGCCAAAGCTCGCCGGTTCAAAAATCATAGTGAACATTTTTTTTTTCCCCCATATGCATCTGATTGTAACGACCCAGAGAATTCCTTGTATGCTCCTGTCAACACCCAGCACTAATAGATTCCTATGGCCTGTAGTGGGACTGTTTCCTTAAATGGTTTGTTGGCTTTTTGGGTGGTTTTTGGAGAGGAGGGGGGTTTACAAAATAAATTAGTTTTAATGTAATAATCAATGGGTAACCTTAAAAGCACACAAGTACATGTTTAGCGAGTAGATCTTTCAATTTGTGAAACATCACAAGCTACAAATTTGTATTTGATACAAGTTGACTAATTACAAGTCTTAAGTTTTATTTTTAAATCAATTATACACCACTGCACATCTACCGCCTGAGGGTACAATAGGGATTAGAGACTTTGTTATATTGTCCTACACATCAGTAATAATATTTTTAAAGTTTTAAATGTATTTTTGAGAATTTAATTTATTCATTCTTTACGTTTAATTGTCCTTTAGATTTTCCAGGGCAAATGCTTCATTTTGAGAAACACTACTGTTCTCATGGTATTCCATTTCTTCCAGGTTTTGAAACTTAATTAATTCCTGAACTACAAGTAAATAGATGGAATATACGAAAAACACATATATAAACCATTAAATAAAATACAACAGGTTTTGTAAGATAAATATATTGTAATTATTTAACAAATTCGGAAATAAATAATTTAAAAAACACTACGACTAAAAAGCTTTGACATACAATATTGTATAGGATTATATATTACAGATACATAAATTATTTAAAAATAGGTAATTTACGTATGCCCCTACTACAACTTCTCACTCGGATAAAAAATAAAAAAAAATCCCTGGCGTGTCAATTTGAGCACCGTACAGTTGTAAAAGATGTACATTTTAAAACAAACTTTCAAGAGTTATTTTAGATGCACACTTAAAGGAAGACTTAGAAATAATATCTCACAACTGTCTAATGAATCCGGATGGGTAACTTCAAACAAAACCACCGTCCCGAACATACTGGAAGCTTTGCAAATAAGGTTTCCCTTTCCGTATTTCAAGTAGGTAAAGAATATAGAGTGTGGATTCTAACCTGGAAAGGACGCCATGACTGGTAGATATCCCTGTGGGAGAGAAGCTGGCCAGTCGAGAGCGAGCGAGCGAGGCGAAGAGCGACGTAGAACAATCCTAGAGGCAAAGGAAGAAGACAAGGACAAACATAACGGGCCGAAAGCACGCAGACGACTGACTTGCCGGCCGGTCTCCAAGCAACCCGCCCCTCCCCGGAGAGAGACGGGGTGGGGGTGGACTGTAGCCGCAGCAAGCGGGGGAGAGAGAGGCCCGCCCCCACCCTGGAGGAATCGACCAAAATCCTATTACCACTTGCTTCCAGTACACCGTCCTAACTAAAGCTCTTGCCAAATTAGAGAGTCTTGTAACTAGCTAATCTGAAGAAAAAAACTCAGTTTGAATCCTTAAAGGGCAGATGATCAAATAATTTGGTGCTCGTCGTATCGGCGTAAACTAAGCGAATCTACGTATTTCGGTAACTTCATAGAAATCAACAGCATAATTGTACGGGAATTTTAGCTGTTTTTGTAGTCATCTTGATACGAATGAATTATAGACTTTATTTCACTGGTGAAAATGTATGACTTCTTTATATAAATGAAAATTGAAAAATATTGTCAATATATAAAGAGTAAATTTGTTATTAATAATTTAATTATTAATTAAACTTTAATTGTGTTACATTTACCTATATATAAGAGTTGTATGTATGTATGTATGTATGTGCATATATATATATATATAGACTCTCTTCACAATGTTCAGAAACTTTCCTCATTGTATTTTTTTTTCTTTTTGTGTGTTCACTCCACTCTTTCTCCTCCCTGTTCTTATTTACTTTATATACCGCTGCCGCGAGTGTTTTATTTTCTATATATATGTTGTTGCTACCTTAAGTTCAACAATTAGGAAACCATAGTAATGATGGTATTCAAACCAAAACTGTTCTTTATTCATTCAATTAACCAATTTTACATTGGGTTTATTTTTTTTTTTTTCGTTTATCTCAAAATTAAAGGGGTATTTTTTAAAATTTATTTTAATAATTTCGACTCCAGTGAAATTATTCGCAAAAAACCAAGGGAAGATATTTGCTTTCGGACTTTTTCTTTTCTTCCTATTTCTTGCCACAAGCCACTGCACCAAACAGCTGTGAATACTTAGTATACAAACAATACAAACCAGCCTCAAAATTTGATCTTTTACTTTTAAAGACGCGTAGAATCCCAAAGTGGAATAAAATGTCTGTCCGCTATATGCCTTATGCCGAACATTTCTTGCCACAAGCCACTGCACCAAACAGCTGTGAATACTTAGTATACAAACAAAAATAAAATGTCTGTCCGCTATATGCCTTATGCCGAACATTTCTTGCCACAAGCCACTGCACCAAACAGCTGTGAATACTTAGTATACAAACAAAAATAAAATGTCTGTCCGCTATATGCCTTATGCCGAACATTTCTTGCCACAAGCCACTGCACCAAACAGCTGTGAATACTTAGTATACAAACAAAAATAAAATGTCTGTCCGCTATATGCCTTATGCCGAACATTTCTTGCCACAAGCCACTGCACCAAACAGCTGTGAATACTTAGTATACAAACAAAAATAAAATGTCTGTCCGCTATATGCCTTATGCCGAACATTTCTTGCCACAAGCCACTGCACCAAACAGCTGTGAATACTTAGTATACAAACAAAAATAAAATGTCTGTCCGCTATATGCCTTATGCCGAACATTTCTTGCCACAAGCCACTGCACCAAACAGCTGTGAATACTTAGTATACAAACAAAAATAAAATGTCTGTCCGCTATATGCCTTATGCCGAACATTTCTTGCCACAAGCCACTGCACCAAACAGCTGTGAATACTTAGTATACAAACAAAAATAAAATGTCTGTCCGCTATATGCCTTATGCCGAACATAGCACAAGATCACACCTTATTTTATTTCCTCGTTCACTTTATCCATCATATTTTTTAAAATGTTCTTTATCTTATAAGCTTGTTTGAAATTAACTATGTATTCTAGTATATTTTTTGACACTTTTTGAAGGACATTTATTAAATATAGGATTTAATTTTTTTTCTTTTTATATTTATTTCATTTTATTCCATTCTAAATCTTCATGTCAAAAATAATTGTTTTAAATTATTATTTTTTTTAGAATAAAAGATTTCTAAAAAGAAGATTAAAAATTTTTGTTTTTATTTATTTTTTCTCACTTTATCTGCATCTTGGTGCTTCATGTATAAATTTATTATGTGCATTAATCTATACGCAATGGGGGTGGTGTGAGAATTTAATATTTTGACACTAGATGACACATTCATTGCCCATTCGGTTATTATTTCTTATTCTGATCATATATGAAATCTTGTTTGTTCTCTCAGTTTTTCTTTTAATTTTAAAATCTACTCTTTCTTAACTATACGAAAATTGTCATCTATGTATTTGAATATGATTTTTATTATGAAGAGAATTGTCGGGAATTCGGTCATGGTAGTCGAACAATTAAAAACTAATTTGTAACCAAAATAGATTTTATTTTAGCTCAAATATTTTTATTTCTGGCTAAAATAAAAACTATTTTGGTTACAAATTGGTTTTTAATTGTTCAACTACCATGACCGAATTCCCGACAAACCTCTCTTCATAGAACTTGACGGTCAACTATTCATTCCATTATGATTTTTATTATTTTTCCAATTTCCTAAACACCTTTTCTAAAAATCTATTTAAAATTATTTCTACTAAACTCATTGACAAAAAAAACCTAATTGTAAACCAAATATATGTCAATGAAGTTTTCCATTGAAATCGAAGAACCCCTTATCAAATCTCCTAATGCCTTCCATTAAAACATTTTTGTTTTCTATACTTCTTTAAAGTTAAACCTTTAATTCCCACTCATCCTCTATATTTTTATAATTTTCAGTTTTAATAGCATACAAATTTTTAATCTTTTTCTAATCTTTCTATGGTTTTTTTTATTTATTATTTTTTTTTTTTTATTTGTCCTTAATAAAATTCTTAATAACATATAGATAATCTCTGATCAAATCTTCTAGCGTAGACTTTCAATATTAAGGCTTCTTCACAGCTGGCCCTGTACTATTTATATTGTAGTACGTGCAATTGGTCAAAATATATAAAAACACCTTTAATTAAAATACAGTTTTTATTCTTATAAGTGTTTATTTCATGATTTTTGAAATTCCAGGACAGAAGGGTTTTGTAATTCTGACTTATATCAGGCAAATTACTTTACTAACTAGTCCGATTTTTTTCGAGGGGGGGGGGGAGATGAAAAAGAATGAATATATGATGAATTATAATCTAAAAGAAGTCGAAAAGAAAACACGAACCTCAATTATGTTCCAATTTTGGGTTTACTACAATTGTAGTATCGTATAAAAATACAGGTAGTGATATACCACTGAAATAACTGAATAACTATGGCTGCTACAATATTGTGGGAGTAGGGGTGAATGCTAAGGAGGAATATAGAAGTTTTTGTGATTTATTATAATTGGTTAAATATCCATGGTGTGTGCGCGTGTATGCTCTGCGTACGTGCGTATGGTGTGTGTATGTGTGTAAATATTGCAAACCAAAAGAACGAACATCATGATGGACTAGCTTTGTTATTCAGTTAATGAGGCACACTCAAGCGAGTTTAATTAATTCAAGTAATGAGTTAATTCTTACAAATTAAAAAATAAATCTAAAACGATTCTGTCTATTTTGATTAAACTTGTCATTTAATTAAAAATGGAAATTTGGAAAGTAATTTGTAACAGATGTTTTTCATGTGAGAAGTATAAATGGTTCCAAACAAGGTAGTGTCATAAGAGTTTTTAAAAATTTATTTGATATATAGAAAATAGCCCGTTTCTTTCAACTGTCTTTTTCCGTTCGAACCTCTACTTTCTAATTCATTAAGAGCTCATATAAATGATTAATTTCACTATTAAAATATTATTTTTACAGTGACAATTTTCATAAGTGGCTGATGATAACGAATAGTAGAAAATTAGAAAATTTCAGAAAAAAAAGGTTTGATAGCTGAAAATTGTATTGGATAGGAATACACATAAATACGTGTACCTACAACCATGCTCTTGCTCTCTGTTGAGTTATTCTTCAAGGATGAATCTGAATTTTTTTTTTTAATTATTCAAATGTTGTTAAGCAACATCGTAACAGGAGCATAAAAATTCTATTATATTGACAGTCCAATAAGCTATTCTTCAAATGTTAAATATATATATCTACCAATAGGAACGTTTTAATCGTACGTGGGAGTGAGTACAAGAAAGCTTTAGTCTGGATGTGAGCGCTGAAATGAGCACTGAGTCAACGAAACCACTAGCTGCTGAAGAAGAATTGGCTAATGGAGTGAAGAGACAGCAAGGGAATTTATACAGGATGTCTACGATAAACTCTAGGCCGGAGTCTGCTCTCCCATTGGCCACAAGTGGCCGGGCCTGCGCATAGAGCATTCCATGTACTTGTCTAAGGTGTGTCCTGGCCAGTGCTGGAGACCATAGTCTACATACCTCTTCTTTGTTGATATCGGATTATTTGATAATCGCTGTGGCTTGTCATATGCTCCAGTGTTGAAAGTTCTTTCTAAAGTCCATTCCGATGAAGATGCTGTAGAAATATACCATAATCGCAGACTTCTCTGTGTGTTGCTTCTTAACTCATGATTTACGCTCCTTACCCAAGTCTTAGTAGGCCCGATGTATTCTTTGCCGAAGGAAGACGCATTCTATACAGTGTATTTTAGACGTTCGTAATGGTTCAGAAATGAAAAGGTTTTGTAAACTAGATTGTCCTTGGGGTTCTGGTGTATTTGCCCTATTTTCTTATCTGTCGTGTTTCTTCAGAGTTCTTGGTATAATTTATGCATTTAAAGAAAATAAATACAGGGTTTGATCAAAAAACAGTTAATAATTAATTTAAGACAATTACTCTTACATTTCTAATTCTAGAATGGAAATTAACTTTGATTGGTTCCTCCTAAATTTAATATAT
>KZ808364.1:122597-142653 GCA_000696205.2 Oncopeltus fasciatus
ATATATATATATATAATCATCATTTTTATTTATTACTGTCTGTTAAGAATAACATTTTGTAATTTGATTTCATTTCAAGGAAAATTAACAAATAATTAAGTTACTCATGATGAGAAAAAGTGTACAGTGACACCACTCTCATGTTTATGAGACCAGGTGGTCCCGAGGTTATCCTAGTTTGTGCCAGGGAGATTTGTAGATATTAAAGTTTGAGTACAGACCCTGTGCAAATAGGTTTTGGTGGTATCTGTCAGTTGACTGTGATAAAAGGAGAAGTGGTAGGAAGCTCTTGGACTGAAGAGATGTTGAAGTCATGGTGAAGCATAGAGTTGGTCCACATAAGAGTCCATACGTTGATGATGAGGTTGTGCAGGCCCTTATCAATCCTTCTCGTCCATGCTTAAGGAGCTCCACTAGGTACTTTGTGACTTCAGCTTCCTGAATGCCTCCTCGACTTCCTCATCATCCTGGGGTTCAGCATTCTCATCTTATAGGATGGGTCGGAATACGTCCTGCTCTTCTCTCTGCTCTCTCCCATACATTCCCTGAAAGTGGCTTTTCCAAAAGCTCATGCTGGCCTCTTTTTCAAGCAAAATGTTTCCCTCCGTTCCCTGCTAGCAGTGTTTGATGGTTTGAACCACTTCCTGTCCTCATTCACCTTGGCATACAATTTTCTTATTTCTCCTTCCACTCGAAGGTGTTCTGCAGCTTGCAGGTCCTTCAAAAGAGGAACTTGAATGCTCTTTTCTTTCTTGTGTGGAGACACTTATATTTTTACTCTATAATCTTCTACATTCCGTTGGTTCCGTGAGTTCATCATGGCCTTGTATGCAGTATTTTTAGTTTTTGTGACCTGGGAACGTTCCTCATAAAACCATGGAATTAGAAATTCTCTTACTTATGATCCCAGGATTTCTCTTGCCCTTTCATACACAGCTGTGTGGATCTTCCTACACTGCTTGGTCACCTCAGTATCCCTCAATTTCTTTAGGTTGTGCCGTTTCTGCAACTCCACTCTTGGTTTAAATACGTATGTTAATCCGAGCTATTATATGGACTTTGCTTAGCTTGTGGTCTGATTTCAGTGAGAGAGTTGACATATCTCCTGTCCACCAGGATATAGTCAATTTGATTGACAGTGTTTCCATCGGGGCTGATCCAAGTACCTTTATGGATACACTTGTGTGGAAAGAGGCTACCAATGATGAAGTCTTTCGAAACTGCAAGACTAATAAGCCTCTAACCATTCTGGTTGGTGCTCTCATGGAGGCTATTATTTATTGTCTGGGAAAATGTGGAAAAAGCTATACTGACTAAAAATTTAGTATTGGCTCCATGTGAATACTGTGTCAAGATGGAACCCAAGGTAATGAACGGAAGTGATATGTGAATGCTGTTGAATTTTAGGAAAGTTTGTTTTATATTGTTGGAAATTAACTTGCACACATTTTCACTCATTAAATTTAATTCTCCATAATTTACCAAACCATTTTTAAATATTTGCAAGAAGCGCTTGCAGGTTTTTTGTAGCAGTTTTTGGATTGGGCTGGGAAGAAAGGATTGCTTTGTTATCTGTAAATAGAGCTAGGAGATTACTTGGGTGGGGATGTTGGCAGTGTATAAGATTAATAGGATGGAGCCCTAGTACACTATCTTGTGGAACTTCAGCTTCCACTTGGTAGTAATCAGAGTAATGCAGTCCTTGCTGGACCCTAAAAAAGTGGGGTTAGATAAATATGACTTAAGGATTAAGTACGTATTACTTGGAAGTATGTATTTGAGCTTAAACAATAGACCACTATGCCAGATTCGATCAAATGCCCGAGATACATTCAAAAAACCACCTAGAAAGTACTCTTTGTGCTCTAGGGAAGAGGAAATGTATTCAATGACATAAATACCTGCTGAACTGTAGAATGCTTACATCAGAAGCCAAATTGGTGATTGGGAAGAGTATTCAAGAATTCAATGGAAGGCATCATTCATTTTAACAGAATTTTTTGACCTTGGAAAGTAAAGGAAAAAGACTGATTGAACAGTAGGATGATAGGTTATGTGATGGTTTTCCAAGTTTGGAAAATAATTTTATGTTTAAATATTTCCAGGGGAGTGGGTAGTGTGTTGCTTGATGTATGGAATTTTAAATATTGGTCAGGAATACTATTGCCTGCTTGGGGAAATTGCGGATCATATCATAACCACCTTTGCACCAGCGATTAAATAATATTCAGGTGCTTTAAGCATAGGCAGATGAGAGATAATATACTTGACCTCGGAGGATAATATTCATGACCCTGGCCTTAAGTGATTAACACATAGAACAGTTAAGTGATAAGGACATAGGCAATGGCATATCTAAAAAATCCACAGTCTCCATAGCTCATGCCAGGTCTAAAGGATCTAAATGAGGAGTAAATGTTTGTAACTTTGGTGTTAAATATGTTTGTTTTGCTTGGCTTGTTGAACAAATTGCCATTTCTTTTAGACATATCAATGGACAAAAACTCAATTATTATTCAAAATTAATTCTTGGAAATATGCCACATTTTCATGCCTATAATTAATATTAGAAACTAGGGAAGAAAACCAGTCATCAATCAAGAACCCTCATTTATTAGTTTATTTGAATTATTATTTTTATTTAGAGACTTTCTAGCAATTCTATTCTTCCACTGACACTGAGCATTCATGAGTTATAGCTTGATCTTGCTCTAATATCATCATGGACCTATTGATTTTAAATTGACACTAAAACTCTTGTACAAAAAAAAAAAAATATTAGTATTCTAGTTAGTTTCTAAGGATCTTGAAAAGGTAACATTACAATCTCAATTAATTAAAGCTTTAATTTCAAATTTAAAAATAATAATGATATAAACTTTTTTTCTGTTTCTTTATAGTCCAGCATTCCAAAATTTATAAATTTAACTGATGAATGGCAGCCAGGTACCCCAAGAAGAAGCAGAATCCCTGACAAACCAGATTTCCCATTGAGTTTGTGGAGTATATTGAGAAGCTGTGTTGGCAGAGAATTGTCAAGAATACCTATGCCTGTATGTATGTAATCTTTTCTTAGTATTCCTTTATATGGTCATTATTTATTTTAATATAACAGCAATAACTCCTGATTTAATTTTTCTATTTAATACATAAAGTAATTTGTGCCGTACTTTTTAAATTAAATTACATGACACATAAAATTATTTGATCATTTTATTTCTTCATATGATAAGCCAAGCATTACATAAAAGCATTTATATATTTTATTTCACACTTTTCTTTTTTACTTGAAAAAAATAAATAAATAAAAGCGTAATTTTAGGCAAGATTGCAGTAACATAGGAAGTTATTTTCAACATAAGTACATTAATTTATTAAATTATTTGATCATAACTTCAAAACTAAGATATCTGTCGTTCAGATACAATAAATAACCCATTCAGCAATCCTACGAGGACGGGTCATTAAGTGCGTGACTTTTTGAATCTCCCGCCTTATAATTAGGTTGGCAACACTGCTCCTGACAACAAGCATCTATCAGCTCACTCCTGTAAAAGTTTGAACACGCTGGGTCTTTTAGTTTGTGTTTGACAGTCTTTAAAGACAAACAACTTCGTGAATTGTGGAGAAAATGGAGAAAAGTGAATTTCGTGTGCTCATCAAGCATTATTTTTTGCGGAAAAAAACCATCACTGAAACAAAGGCTAAGCTTGATAAATACTGGGACAAATAATGGGACTCTGCACCATCGATATCAATGGTAAAAAAGTGGTTTACATAATTTCGTTGTGGCCGTACAAGCACGATCGATGCTGAACGTTCTGGACGACCACTAGAAGTCGCTACACCCGAAACAATTGAAAAAATTCACGATATGGTGTTGGCCGATCGGAGATTGAAAGTGCGGGAGATTGTGAAAGCCATAGGCATATCACATGGGTCAGTGGTTTCGATTTTGAATGATCACTTGGGTCTAAAAAAGCTAACCGCAAGATGGGTGCCGCGTTTGCTAACAATCGACTATAAACGCAATCGTGTGACAACTTCGATCGAATGTTTGGTGTTGTTCAACCGCAACAAGGACGAGTTTTTGCACCGATTTGTAACAGTGGACGAAACATGGATACACCACAACACGCCAGAGACCAAGCAGCAGTCAAAACAGTGGGTTTTGCCGGGCGAATCAGCGCCGAAGAAGGCCAAAGTGGGTTTGTCAGCCAATAAAGTCATGGCTACTGTTTTCTGGGATGCACGCGGTGTAATCCACATAGATTACCTTCAGAAGGGAAGAACAATCAATGGAGAATATTATACCAACTTATTGGACCGGTTTAATGAGGAGTTAAAGAAAAAACGACCGCATTTGGCCAAGAAAAAAGTTCTTTTCCATCAAGACAATGCAAGAGTCCATACGTGTGTTGTTTCCATGGCAAAATTTCAAGAATTACGCTATGAATTGCTCCCTCATCCGCCGTATTCTCCGGATTTAGCCCCGAGTGACTATTTCTTGTTTCCGAA
The DNA here is from genome assembly GCA_000696205.2 of Oncopeltus fasciatus. Taxonomy (NCBI): domain Eukaryota; kingdom Metazoa; phylum Arthropoda; class Insecta; order Hemiptera; family Lygaeidae; genus Oncopeltus; species Oncopeltus fasciatus. Next base: position 127,116 of record KZ808364.1, read on the forward strand.
CCTTAAGAAATGGCTTGGCGGAAAGAGATTTTATTCCAACGATGAAATCATCTCACAAACAAATACATATTTTGAGGAGCTCGAGAAATCTTATTTTTTGGAAGGGATAAAAAAATTGGAGAAACGTTGGAAAAGGAGACTATGTTGAAAAATAAAATTACTTTTTATCAAAAAACCTTTGTTTCATTTAAAAAGTCACGCACTTATTGACCTGCCCTCGTATTATTTAAAGAAGTAAATTTCATTAAATCTGTGAACTGGCGTATTAGCTAAAGTAGCTAAATATGGCACACAGAAAAAAGGATATGAAAAACATTAATCAATTAATTGTTAAGACAGAACTGAAGGAAAGGTGCTTACACAAAATAAATTTACTTAAAGTACTGAGTGGAACAAGGTGGGGAGCAGACCGCCGTACAATGCTTCAAGTTTACAAAGCAATGATCTGCTCTAAGTTGGATTATGGAGCATTTATCTATGGATCAGCAAGAACTACAACTCTATGCAGTCTAGACACAGTACACCATACAGGCATTAGAATTTCTACAGGTGCATTTCGTACAAGCCCTGTACTGAGTTTGTGTGCCGAAACAGGTATCCCTCCTCTACTATTTAGACGCCATATGCTTGCAGTAAATTACATCTCGAGAATATTTATGAATCCCAATAATCCTGCCTTCAACTACATTTTCAAACCTAAATATAGAAACGAATTCCTTGAGAAAAGATCAGCCACGTTACCTCTATCTCTCCGATATCATGAAGCTACCGAAACACTGAAAAGAATGAAACCAGAAACTGTAGAAACACAAGTACCACCCTGGAAAAAGATTAAACCCCAGATTATAAAAACTTTGTTGAATTTTAAGAAAACCCCTTCCAAATTCAAACATTATCAGACAGAATTCGAAAACATAGTCAAAACCCTCCCAGACCACACGCTAATTTATACTGATGGATCCAAAAATGAATTCTCAACCGGTTACTCGGTTGTCTCTGCTAACACAACGTACAAATATAGGCTTCACCAACTATGTAGTATATACACTGCAGAGTTATGTGCTATTGCCGCGGGTTTGTACAATTGTATGTCTACAAATAAAAACCATATCGTTATTGCCACCGACTCACTTAGTGCAATACAAGGACTGGAAGATATTTACTCAACTCACCCCAGTGTCATACGCATCCAGGAATATATTGCTATGTTGAATGCTATTGGAAAATTTGTGCACCTAATTTGGATACCAGGACATAGCGGTATAAAAGGAAATGAACTGGCTGATCAAGCCGCAAAGAGTGCCCTGAGTTTACAAATACCAGAAAGAATTTTCGTCACCCCCAGAGATATCGCAATTCCACTATTGGAAAAAATATCAAAGGCCTGCCAGTCACTGTGGGATGAATCCCCACAAAGTAAGCTCAAACTACTAAAGAAAACAGTCAAACCATGGAAGACGTCTGAACGTGAAAATCGAAAAGAAGAGGTAGCCATCATGCGTCTACGAATAGGCCATAGCAGACTTACTCACGGTTTTCTAATTAGTAGAGATGAACCACCAACATGCACTAAGTGTCAAATGCAACTTTCAATTCAACATATACTTTCCGAATGTCACTATTACACTGATCTTCTTAATAGATTCAATCTCACAAACACTATATCCACAACACTCGGTAATAACGAAGAAAACATAAACAACGTAATCAAATTCTTGAGATACACATCCCTATATGATCACCTTTAACTGTGAACCATTAGCTTAAATTTAGAAAGCAAAATCAACTAATGACATGATTCGAGAGGTCCATTCTGGTGTGGGGCCCCCTTGACACGTCTGGCGGGGCCGTGCTCGCTCCTTCTCAAAAGCTGCCTGGAGGGTGTGGTCGGATTGGCACACCGAGCACATCCTCGTCCCAGGCTGTTAAATAAATCCCACATAATGGGCCTGAAATGGTTGGGGGAGCGGCCCGGCTCCGCGGGTGCGGGCCGTTGGGGGTTGCTGTGTCCGTGGGGCCTCTTGATTCTCTAGTTATGAATATATTTGCTGAAACTAATACACAAATAGTAATGTTCAATAACTTTTCCAAAACCAAATAAACCAAACGAATAGATTAATTAAACACAAATAATCATACTCAATTTTTATGACTTCCTTTTAGAGAAACAATAGGATGCAGGCCCGTCGTGGCGTGGGCGGGGGTGGGCTGGGCTTTCTCCGCGGCGTCTTGCTGGCGCTCCTGAGGCGCCCTGGGGGATGTGGTCGGCTTGGTCCAACCGAGCACATCCTCTTTCACAGGGCTGTCGCCTAAAGCAATGATGGACCTTATATTCTATTAAAATGATGGGCCGCGGGGTGGGCTCTGTCTGTCTCTGTCCGTCGGGATGGGGCCTGTGACAAGATCAACTTAAGGTTAATAAAATATGGAGGGCGCTGATAACCTCTGCAGTTGAGCGCCATAAATCCCCAATAAACAAAACAAATTGTTAAGACCATACAAATTTGAGTTCTAAGTCACAGGTCCTATAGTGTATTAGTTTTCACAGAGTTTAGGTTGATTAAACCAATGAAGTACCACATTTAAAGTCCTTATATCTATAGAAGATGTACTCTTGCCACTATATGTAAACTCACATTACTTCATCATGGTACCAATAACAATAACAAATAACAATATTTGAATAAGAAAATATTACTTAATTAATGTAATTTATTTGATTAATGTAGTAAATAAATTCAGCACCAATTTAGTGAGTTGTATAGCCTTGTCAGGTCATTGTTTTTGGCCCAACCTTAAAGTGCATGTTACTAGTGGTTAGGAAGAATTTGGTTTTGATTAATATCCACGATGTGTGTAATATTTTATTCTTAAAATACAAATATTTTATTCCTTTGATTAAGAAATTATAAAATTTTATTTGTTTAAAATTAATTTCGTGAAAGATACTGGTAACTATTTAAATATTTAAATTTATAGTTTCACAATAATTTTGNATGGATCATGAACAAATTTTGATTGCTTATAGAGTAGTGGTCGTTGTATATATATATATCATGATAAAAGATAAATCAATTTTTAACCAGAGCCAAATCTGTAGGATTTAATAGGATAAATATGTTGAATTATGATAAATTTAAGTTTTTTGGCTGTGAAATTAAATTCTTAGGCAATATTTTTAGCAGTGATGGTGGGAAACCTTTTGAATACAAAATTAAAACAATCTTACAATTGTCTCCAACATCTAACGTTAAAGAATTACAACAATTTTTAGGCATGGTCACTTATTTAAGTTATTTTATTGATAATTTATCTAAACATACTGTTAGCTTAAAATGTCTTTTAAAGAAAAATGTACGTTTGGTTTGGTTACATGGATATAAAACTGAATTTTATTATTTAAAAATCTTATCACTTCATGGCTTGTATTAACTTATATTATTACTATGATCCTAATAAGCCAAATACATTAATTGCTGATGTGTCTAATGTTGCTGTTGGTGCCGATATTCTGCATAATAGACAAGTTATACATAGACACATCTAAAACTGATTCACAGAAAAGGTGGGCTCAAATTGAAAAAGAATTGTTAGCAATTCTGAATGGTTATGTAAAGTTCCACCAGTACATTTATGGTCAAGTTGTAACGGTTGAGACATATTGTCAACCTTTAATTTCTATTTATAAAAAAACACTATCTGAAGTTTCTGCAAGGTTGCAGAGAATGATTTCAATCACAAACCTATGATCTAAAATGAGTCAATAAGTTTGATTCTAGTATGTATGTGGCAGATACGTTGTCCAGAGCAGCTTGTTCTGGTGATAATGAGGATGCAATTTTGAATGAAGAATGGAATGAGATTTAAATACATGGTTGTTTTTTGGAAAGTTGTCTTGCTGTTTCTGCTGATAAGTTGAATGAAATTAAACTTGAAAATCAAAAGGATAATTCTCTATTGTTAATAACCAAATATTATAAAGATGGTTGACCAAAACATATAAAATTTATACTAACTAATGTCAAGCTATTCTATAAGTTTAAAAATGAGCTGCATGTATGTAATTGATGGTATTGTTTTTAATAATAAGTGTGTTTTTATTCCAATTAGTTTAAGAAAACAAATGTTAAATATCATACTTGAAGGGCATATGGGCATTGTAAAATCATAAATATTTGTCAGAAATAATTTATATTTGCCTAATATAAATAATGACCTGGAAAATTTAGTTGAAAATTGTCATATTTGTAACAAATATCGAAATAATAATAAAAAAAAACTTTCAATGCCCCATGACATTGGTATATTTTAATGGGAAAAGGTGGGTGTTAATACATTTGAATTAAATAAAACAAAATATTTGTTAGTAGTAGATTATTATTCACATTATTTTGAGTTAGCATCATTGAAAAATAACGTAGTAATAATCTTTCTAGACAAGGTATTCCATTGACATTGATGTCAGACAGTGCTCCACAATTTTCATGTAAAGAATTTGATGTTTTTTAGTAGAATGCGGAGAATACATCATTACCTCATCTCCCTAATATGCTAAATCAAATGGTCTTGTAGAAAGAACAATAGGAACTATTAAGAAAACTTTTAAAAAGTTTATTGAGTCAAATACTGGTTCATATTTGAAATGAATTAATTTACCCAATATTTGTAATAATTTTCTAGAGTCGCTTGCTAAATTATTAATGGCACACAACCAAAATACCTACTACTATAGATGAATTAAAAACTAAACCTATTAAATATAAAAAATATTTAAATGACTACATTAAATCAAAATAAAATAAAATTTTTACAATTGAAATGCTAGAAGTATACCTAAATTAAATGTTAATGAGGAAGTTTTTTTTTTTTTAAATTTCCAAATGCCCCTGTGTCAAATAGTTTAAATGAAAGTGGTCCATCTAGATATCCCTATTCATTTTTATTTAAAACTCTTGAAGTTGAAAATTATAGGAAAAATAGAGTTAATATTAACAAGGGTGTTTATATTGATCAAAAAATAATTTTGAAGACAAAAATTATTTTAATGATAAAACTAAAATTGATGTTAACTTAAAATTTAATTTGAGAACCTGTGGTAACATCAAGTAATAATGAAAATTATGACAGTAGATATGGTCGTAAGATAAGGAATCCCAAAAGATTTATTTTGTCTGAGTTTGATGAATGAGTAATTGTTATTTTTCAATTTTGTCTTTAAGGTCGCTAAAAAGGAGCACGTTATATATTATAAATTATTTTAATTAAAAAGTTATTAGTGTGGTGGATAACCTGACCAGTTTTAATGAATGCCAAGATGGCGGCTTGTTATACTCATAGAGTAAAGTTGTTTCTCTTCATTCATTAATAAACTTCAATGTATTATTTTAAACAGTATTACTTTTTATTTAATATAGAACTTCATTTAACAAACAACAAATAAATTAAATTTTTTCATTGTACTATGATTTAAGAAATAAATAAAATGTTTAATGTTCAAATGGAGAGTTTTTTTTACTGTAAGTATTATTATTATTAGATGATTTTTGTTGGGGTTCGGTCAAGGTAGATCCAAAAAAATACATTTTTTTTTTAATTTGTGTTTTTTTGGATCTACCTTGACCGAACCCCAACAAAAATCATCTAATAAAATGTTTAATATTTTGACAATTAAAAATAATATAAAGCATGAGATAATATGAACTCTCCGCCATCATGCTCAAAAATTGTACAAGTTTTTAGGTATTTGCACATTGATAATATCTTTGTAAACCTCATACTTTTGAAAGAATTATAAGTTTGTTGAAAGTCATCATCAACACATGATGTGTCCTGTTTCATTGATCTGCCTGATTGGAAACTACTCTGGTATTTTTCTATTCACATTCTGTTTGCAGGAGGAGACTCTTATATAAGATAGCACATTGTTAGCACTGTGGAGGAGACCTACTCCTTTATATTTCTTGTATTCTAGGGCATCACCCTTCTTGTGAATTTGGAATATGGTAGTCTTCTTTCTCTCTAAAAGCAATCATTCCCATTCTAAATGTTTTGAAATATTCCCTTGAAGCTCATGCTCGCCATGCTTTAAAAGCGTGGGGGCTATTTTATCTAAGCCTGTGGCCTTGTTTTTTTAAAGTTTTGTAAGGTGCTGGATCTATTTTTCATCTGAAGGGAAAAAATGATCTCTGCTCATTGTCTTATTCTCTAGGTATAACTCTGAGCACTTACTTAATGTCTCCATGTTTAACAGAGCATTAAAGTAATTGGCCCATGGCGCAAGTGTTACCTTAATGCATTTTAAGAGAGCCATCCCTAGCTTTGCAGGAATGTGCTTGGAGTTGAAAGGTCTTAGTCCTCTCACTAATGAGCTGGAAGAAATGACGGTTGTTCTTCCTGAAAGCTATTTGTATCTCGCTGAGTGCTTTACTTCACATGTTCTCTTCTTTCTACTTCTCAGGTATGTCCCTTCTTTTTGAACGGGAATATCTTCCTGAATTAATGCTTTCATAAGCTTAAAGTCTAGAAATTTTCTTTTCTCATTTAGAGCTTTTTATTCTTCATCAAACCAAGGGTTACTCCTTGTTTTTATTGCCGATCCTAGTTCCTCAGCAAGTGAATCAATGATGGCTTCTTTACAGTAATGCCATCTGTAACATCAACACCCTCTTGAGTGTCAATTCTTTAGCTTATAGGGTTTGATGAATTTGGCCCTTTCTACTTTATTTTTTATTTTTAGTTTTTTGAAACATCTGATGAGCACTGCTGGACCTGATTAAGAAGGCTGAAAAGTCATCATCAGTTGAAGATTCTTCAAATCCTAAAAATACAGCTGGGCTATATAAAGCAATTTTTCTGTGAAGAAGCAGACAAACTCCACATCATTTGATAATTTTAGGTTAAGGCAATTTATATTTATATAAAAAATTAATTTCTGTATTTTTATTTTGATATAATTTCATCCAAATTAAGAATTTTTATTATAAACAAAGTATGATTATGATGCATATTTCATTTATTGATTACTTTATCAATTGCTTATTTTGTTGCTTTTGAATGTAATAAGCTCACAGATGTAAGCTACCAATTTAGAAATTTTTATATTTCTTTTATTTGCTCTTACAAGGAGAGCTAATATTAAGTTTTTTTTTAGGATCTATGTATCTTATAATGTTATTTGTGCTTCTAGTTAGCTCACTATTTATTCCTTAAATTCTGGTTGGTTGCTTTTGTTATTGGAATTCAAAGCCCTGCATTTAAAATTGTTTATTACTTATGAAATTTTGTCTGACTTTTTTATTTGTTGTTATAGGTGAATTTCTCAGAACCCCTCTCAATGTTGCAGCGTTTAACTGAGGATTTTGAATACTCAGGTTTACTGGATGTTGCTGCTTTGATGGAAGATTCTTATGAGCAGATGGCTTACGTTGCAGCATTTACCATAGCTAGCTATTCCACAACATTTGATAGGCTAACAAAGCCTTTTAATCCTCTTTTAGGGGAAACATTTGAATGTGATAGAACTAATGATCTTGGATGGAAAGCTATTTCTGAGCAGGTTGAATATCCTCATTTCCAAAATCATATCCTTTTATATTAAACCTATAGTTTATAAATAGTTTTTTTTTTTTTTTTTTTTTTAGGTGAGTCATCACCCTCCAATTATTGCTCAGCATTGTGAAAGTAATGACTGGACATGCTTTCAAGAGTTTACAATGTTAAGCAAATTTCGACTTAGGTATTTATCAATAATGCCAGTTGGATGTGCTCACTTGAAATTTAAAACTGGTAATTATATTAAAACTTTATTATGCTAACTTATTTTTAAGACAAAGTATTCAAGAGAATATATATTTGATTTAATAAGTAATAGATTCTCTAATGATGTGATAACCATCAACCCTCCCCTCCCTCTTTTCCTGGTCAGTGCTATTATTAAGACAGTTAAATGTGCTGCCTTCTCTGTTTCTATTTCAATTGTTTTCCATTTATTTCATTTCATTTCACTTTTGTGAGTTTCCTTTTTTCTTTCTTTTTCAAAACGTTTTTGTGCCTCCAAAATTCTCTCTTATTTTCCTAAGTATTCTCAGTATATTTTTTAAATATTTCTACCTTTTGTCTTATGAATACAGAGGCAAGACACACAGAATTTTTTATATCTATGATTTGTCTTTTATCAGTCTTTTAGGCTTTCTAAAATGATCTTGAGGACTTGTCTGTTTGTTGAAGTCACACTATTTTCTTTATAGGTTCCCCAAATATGAGACATTAGGCTACTTCTTGCTGTTTAGTTTTTTCTGTGTTATTGTTTAATAAAACAAACTTTATTTTGGTACCCTTGCATAATAAAATATAAATTTTACATAGGCCTTCCTCTGGCTATAAAGTGCTTACATTGACTTGAAAAGTTAAGCACAATGAGGTAAGGAGATCGTGGTCAAAGTTCACCATTGGTAAACTAGCTCATTGTAGGTCTGTGTCATCAGACGAAAGTTGATTCTAAGGCAGACCCAAAGCCTCTGAATGTACCGCCCTGTTGTTCTTCTTTTAGACCATCTACTATCCAGTGTAGTGCATTGTTTAGGATTTCAAATTGTAGTTGTAATTGCTGTTGTAGTTCCTACACCTTAACTTAAATGAACAATAAAATCTTTAATGACATTTATGTAAGGAATTTCAACTTACATGAAATGTTTTGGCTAGTTGGTTAGCCTTACAGAAGAAAATTAAAAAAGATCGAGTTATTTAATTACTGGTTGGCTTAAAGAGTGGCCTGAAGAACCCTTTGGTCTTATGTCAGTTTTCAACAATCACGAGAGGAGAATCACTTGCTACTTTTCTTGGGAGAAGTTATAGACCTTGATTAGCTAATCAGCTGAATGGTGTGGATGAACTACTTTTTGGGGATGAGCTAGAGTACATTTTAAAATCTGTCCTACACTTTTGAACCAAGTTTAAGAAGTCATCAGCAGATGTAAGAGTCTTGGAGGATTTAATGTTCATTTTGCTGTGCTTCTTCTTTTTGTTGTAGAGCATGAAGGGCTGTAGATAAGAGAAGTTTTTCCAACTTGAGAGCGTAAACCCCCTTGAGTATTGTCATAGATTTTCAAGTCAGTGTCAGATGTCCTGACAACCTTGTCCTCCTGTTTGAGTTTGTAACAGCTCCAGAACCATATGGCTTCCAGAAGGAATGTTTCATATGTAGAAACATGATGCCAATGTTCATAAAATTTAAGAGAGCTCCTTCAAATTTGTATTGGTTTAATGACTTCTGGTGTTTTTACAACAATGAGAATTGTTGGTTTGTATTCATGCATACCCACATAACCTCTGTGTTGTTTCTTTGTACTCCAGATGGATATGCTAGCTGTACCATCCTAATGTCACCTGCTTTAAACGCTTGTAAGGTCCTAACAACTTTGTGTCTTATGTTTTCTATTCTTCAATAGTGATTAGCAGGGGTGTTTCAAGTGGATGTATGCAAATGTCATCTCAAACTGAATAACCAAGTGGTCAAAATTATAGGATTAAACATTGTTAATTGTTAATGCATCACATCAAGGATTTAGACCATCCATTAGTAGTAGCAGCTGTATAAAACTGCTTGAGCAAGAGCATCTTACCATCAAAAGTGGAAGATTTTCCCATTCCAATTATAACTATGCACTGTAAATCAGTGTGAAATTAATGATTATAAATATTAAGTAAATAAGTGTGTGAACTGATTTGAGAAGTTTGAATGAAAAGTCAGTGCACTGTAAATTACACATAAATTAAGAGATTATTAGATGGTTTTAGTAGGGGTTCGGTCAAGGTAGACAAATTTAAAAAAAAGTGTATTTTTTTAAAAGATTATCTGCCAACGTTTTGGCTTACATTGTAAGCCATCTTCAGAGCTGCCTATCATGAAGACGAGAGAGGACGTCCTGTCCCTAAGTTTACATTTTCATGACTGGCATGAATTAAATGCTTAAAATTAAATAATAGTGTCATTAGGACAAGATTCACAATACTTTAAATTAACTAATAGTGTCATTAGGTCAAGAACTGTTAATTGTAAACAATGAATATAAGATTATATTTTAAATGCATTGGGTATGAGAATATTGGTATGGGCCATTAAGTGCAGAGATAAATTGGTTAATTTTACACAAATAAGTGCACCTAGTAATTACAGATAACAATTGAACCTACTGCCCTTACTAAATAATAAATAAATAGATAGAAAAGGTAAACTACATACATCTAATTAACAAATGTGTACTAATAAATTAAATGTGGTTATTTAAAAAGAGGCCTCAAAACAACTTGCTAAATTGTCTGCAATTACTAATTTCTTAACGATTCACTGACAACAGCACTGCTAAGGCTACTACCAGCCCAACGCTCTGAGACATGTGATCTGACATGAAATCTGAGCTGACTCGAGGGCCACTGGCGAGCCGCTTTTTTTGTTAATTATAAATTGTAAATAGAATATCAATCCAGATATTTTTTGCTAAACAATTATTACTTTGTTGTTTTCACTCCTAAAGTTCAAAATAACTTGATTAGGTGTTAGTTTAGCTATCACAGTTTTCTTGTTATCAGCTGCAGATTTCATACTTCTGATAGCCTTAGCCACACACTTTATCTACTACAATAAAAATTCGTATTGAAGAGACTAATTGTAATACAGGAGCCTTTTATTATTTTTTAAAATAGTATTTATTAGTAATTATTTTTCTTTTAGTATCCGCAAAGGATAATTTATCAACCCATTATTTAATTATGCAAATTTATTCATTATCTTTTCAATTTTAATATTAATGTATTTTCATTTGTAAATGATTTAGAATTATAAACAAGGAGCTTCTTATTAACAATATATTTCCTCAAATACAGTTGTTGCTATTATATTTTTTTTTCTAAGGTAATCACTATACATGGAAAAAAGTGAACACTACAGTTCACAACATACTTATTGGGAAATTATTCATAGACCACCATGGAGAAATGGATATTATGAACATTACTGATGGTTCTAGGTGTCGAATGACGTACTTTGTGTATGATGATCTTCACAAAGAAGATCAAAGAAAGGTATTTTGACTCCCAAATTTTTAATTTTTAAGTCCTATACTTCAAATTTATTTGTATAATTATAAGTTAATTAATTTTTTATTTTTAAATTTTTACCTGTTTAATTCTAAGCTTTTTTATCTAATGAACCAGTAACATAAAATCATTAATTTTAAACTTAATCAATTCCCCAATTATTCCTTAAACAAAGAGATGTAACATTCAAACATTTCCTCTGAGTTTGTTCTGTCTCACCACAATCATTCGGACCAGGGAGATTTACTGATGTATTTTCTAGTTCTGAGGAACCTGAACTAGGACTGAGGTCCTCTGAATATCTTATGATTTGTTTTAATAATTCCGAGGTCAATGTTCACTAGACATTTATTGTCTTCACATTCTTTCTTGGATAGGTTAGTTACACTGGACAAAGGATATTTATAAATTTTACATTACTTAACACAATAAATTTATTTTCATCTGGTTGTCATAGTTTATACTCTTTATAAAAATCAGGGTAGTGGACGAACATGGCTTCTTTTGATTAGGCCTGGTACTTGCTATTCCCCGAAGTAATGTTCAGTACAAAGGTCTTAGATCCAAGCTTTTAAGAATACAATACATTTGGATTTCTTTTCATTCATTTATAGTATGGAATGTTGTTGGCTATCACATCAGATGGACACCGGTTTCTCACATGAGTAGCAGTGGCAGTTGCTTCTGCCCAAAACATTTCAGGTAGGTTTGAATCCAACAGAAAACACCTTGCCATGTCATTGAAGATATGATTCTTATGTTCTGCTAGTCCATTCTGCTCATGAGTTCTGCTGCAAGATAATTTCCTGATAATACCACACTTTCTAAGTATTCGTTAAATGCCAAATTCATCTCTGTTATTAGACTGAAAAAATTTAATTCTCTGACCTTTGGGGTTTTCAGCTATGATTTTGTAGTTTTTGAATGCTCCAAGAGCATCGCTTTTCTTTTTCAGAAAACAAACTTCTTTCCACCAGTAGAAATCGTATGTTAAAGAAATCTGTGTTGTCCACTACCTTTTCCTTTTTACTTCAAATTTATTAACACATTAATAATAATAAATAGCTGCTACAGTCATCCCAGAATCATGGACAATGACAGGGACTACTACACATTTGAGCATATTCTATTCATATTTCATGCTTACTACTTTTTAACCTATGTATTTTCTATTTTTATTTAAAAAAAAACATAAATAATGGTTGTAATAAAACAAAGCTAGACTGTAAGATGCTCTATGTTGCTATTTATCTCAAGCTTAGTTTATTTCATAATTGATATCCAAGTAATTATAAAAAATTAAAGATTAAAAACCCATATATTTACCATATGACAAACCAAAGTTATGCTGTTTTGGACTACAAATAATGGCCCCTGACATGTGGATTTGTCAGACAATGACTTGCTATAGTGGCCAGACTCGACTATCATCCTATATTAATATCCTATTAACCATTTAAGCTGATAACGTTTTCTCTCTATAATACTAATAACTCAAAAGATTTGTTTATTACTTACTTATTTCTTTTTTTGATAAAGATAAGCATCGTATAGCCATTTGTCAAAAGATTTCAAGTTAAATTTGAAGGATTTTTATATATTTTGAGGTTAACAAAACACTTTTTTTTAAACATGGACGATGTTTAGTGTCTCTAATAATAGTTGTGATGAAATAGCTGTATGGATCATGAACAAATTTTGATTGCTTATAGAGTAGTGGTCGTTGCATTAAATAATTAAACATGTTTAGATATTTCCCCAAGTAAAAAGAAAAAATTGATATCACATATATATTCATATATATTTTTTTACAATATTACTCAAATTTCTATTTATCACCTCGTACATTGCTATTTATAAAGATCATCCATGTATTGTAACCTGTATGTGTGTGTGTGTGTGTGTATAATTAAGCTATCATTGTAAACACTGTTCCAAGCATTCCCAGCATCCCTCACACTTTCCAGATCCTTGCTCTAGCCAAACAAACCTCTCCACCTTTGCATTACTCCATTTTAAGTCGTCCTAGTCACTTTTCCTAGAGTTTGCCCATCCGTTACAATTGTACCTTTGTTGTAACTATAGTTAATAAAATTAAATAATTGAAATAGTAAATTCCGGATGTAAAAAAAGTATATCTTATTAAAAACTCAAATGAGTCTAAGAGAAATATAACTGATGCAGTCGGTAGGATTTTTGTCACTGATTTTTAGAAGTAATCTATTAAACCTTTAACTGAAGAGATTTACTGATGCGATATAAATGGCGCTGTTGAAGGAACCATTATTTCTACCAACTCTTCACCTACCCTAAGAAGATCTTCAGAAAGTTGGCACAGCATTGGGCATATCTGTAAGTCTTTTGTAATAATTCTAAGTTTTAAAGATAAAATAAATGTTTATTTTAATTATTAACACTAAAACTGACAAACCCACTTATTAGACCACCAGTACTAAATGAATAAGTACTAAGAAAGACGCCCCTAAACCAAGTTCCACCAAATCAAGCACTCCCAACTCTATTATGGGAATATTTTGATATGATTCCTGATTTTGACGGAACACCTGAAACCCTACACAGTTTGTGAACATATCTGAAAAATTAGTCTACCGATTCTATAATACCTTAGACCCAGGCGACTTCCAAAATGAGTATCTTATGAGATCCATTTTATCAAAAAATAAAAGGCAAAGCAGCCGAATCTATTTCCACACATTCCCAACTAATTGGATACAACTAAAAGCTATCCTTCTAAATTCTTATAGTGGCAAAAAAGATTGTTACACTCTACAACTAGAAATTTGTGAACTAAAACAAGACCCCAATGTATCCCATTTCCACTTCTATAGACATAAAAATGAAATTACTTGAAATATAACTAGCTTACCTCTAATCACGTAGATAGGAGTGGAGTCGATGGGCCCCTTCTCTCTGCACAATGATGTTCACTTATTTATTTTATTGTTATTTAAATTTTTTTTTTCTATTATCATTTCTCTATTTCATCAAATTACAAGATGTTAGTAACAGAATGTAATAAATAAAGACGTATTAATTTTTTTTTAAATCACGAAGAAAAATTTGCAGAACCACTAATGAAGTGAAGTACTGCAGAAACATAGCCCTCCGAGCCCTATTAAAAAGCATAAGAGAACCAGTAGGCTCACTCCTTAGGACAAGAAGTCCAGACTCACTTGACCAAGCCCTGTCAATGCTGACAAATAATTATCAATTTAATAACAATAAATCCCCATCAAAACTAATGCAACACCAAAGAAATCTCGCTCAAATTACACCAAGATCGTTCCCATAAAACTCTCAAAACCCAGGACTCCTACTCAATTGAGTAGCCAATTTACACCTTGACAAATTTTATTTATACCAAGACAAAATTTTTACACTTTTCAACAAAGTTATTTCACTCCCAGAAGTCCAAGGAGACTAATACCACAAAGTCCCCAAAGTAATCAAGCCTCAAATGACACCACACAAAATCGAAAGCCTTACCTCCAATTCCTGTCAACTATTTTTAGTGGACCCAGATTTCATTCTTCGAGAAGACCAGAAAAACATGATCTACAATAACAGAAGTAATTGAAAATGAACAAAAGGACAATTTTTTAAAGGATACCAGCCTTGATCTGAACCAGTATACTTGATGAATTTAGTAAATTATGAAAATCATTTTCTTCATATTATTTACCCAAATCTAAATTTACAAATTCTAAGTGACTTTGAAAATAAAATAATTATAGACCCTTTCAAAATAATTACATCTCAAGTAGATCCAATGAAACATATGGCTAATTTATTAATTTTTCAAAATAATTCAAACTCAATGATCTCGAATTTTAATTCTACCTATTTAATTTCCATATTTATTTTGACATTCTCATAGGTGTTGATAAACTAAAATTAAGTAAAGGATATATATACTTCACAAATAACAAATAAAAAATCTCTACAAATTCTAATTATTTAAAACCTCACAGCAAAACTCAAAATAAAAATAATTCTGAAAACCTATAAAAAATTATAGTGAAAACAAAAACAATTTTAATAATATTGAGCAGAGGGGTTTAAAGCTTAAGGACAGTGCAAATGCACTGGTAAATTATTAATTTTTCATCTTGGGTTTTTTGTATTCAATTCCACACTAGATTGTGAACCGGCATTTGTATTTAATTAACTTTGTGTATAACATCAAAATTGTATTAATTTTAATTTTAAATTCCAGCAAATTAATTTTGAATTTGGCTCTTTTAGAGAGAAATCAGAGAAATATATATAGAGAGAAATCAAAGTTAGAAAAATTCCTGATTGACTGAGTGTTAAACCAGGATACAAAAAAAAAAAAAAAAAAAAAAAAAAAAAAAAAAAAAAAAAAAAAAAAAAAAAAAAAAAAAAAAAAAAAAAAAAAAAAAAAAAAAAAAAAAAAAAAAAA
>KZ808364.1:142871-154070 GCA_000696205.2 Oncopeltus fasciatus
CCCTGAAGATGGCTTACAATGTAAGCCGAAACGTTGGCAGATAATCCTTTATTAAAAAATACATTTTTTATATTTGGTTTTTTTGGATCTACCTTGACCGAACCCCAACTAAAATCATCTTAGAATAATATCTACGGTCAACAAACTCTCTTTTTTTTAAAAATTTAATGTTTAATATATATATATATGATCCATGTTCATTTAGAAGAACTTAAGTTTCTCCTTTTGTGTTTAGTCTAAAACAGCATTCATGTAGCTCGCATTATGGTTTTACAATTATATATTTTAAAAAAATTATGTGTAGCTTTAATGGTCTTCCTTAATATTCGATAGGCTATAACAGCTCAAAGATAAAGTTTTTATAATCCCTAACAATATATGAATTTCTTATATTTTAGGTGAAAGGAATAGTGACTAATTCTGAAGGTGAATCTAAGTGGATTCTAAATGGTTATTGGAATAAGACTATTGAAATTAGTAAAATTTCCAAAGTAGTAATGCCAGATACTGAACCGATTTATTTAGATGGCTCTCCTGTAACAATTTGGGAAAAGTCTACTCTTCCGTAAGTTCTTATATGATTTCCTAGCAATAAAATATTTATTTCCATTCATTCTATCATTTAACTTCTATGTTTTTATGTTTGTCACGCTAATATTAAAATTGGGCTAGCTCCTAGATAGACCATGTTACTTTTAGGCCATAAGGATCTATTGTGATTAATATTTCTAGGCAATCAGAATTTATGCAATTCCAGGCAAGAAGGCAATAACTTTGTGAAAATAAAGTCCAACTGTCATGAAAATTAATTCTTACAATAATTAATGTTATTGCAATTACTTCAGTGACTCTATTCTCATTGGTGACCTGTCCACCTCAGTTAGGCGTAGAAGAATAAAGCATGTTCGAATTAGTTATTAGTTATTGAATTAGTAAAATAAACCTAATTAAATAAAACTAAATTCTCTATGCAATTAATTATCTTTGACCTCAAGAATAAAATATAACCTAACCTTCTGCTTGAAAATCAATTAAAATAAGTATCATGATCTGTATTCTTGATCTCTTTGGAGATGATGGTGTATAATCTCTGTTACTTATAATTTTTGTTAACATTTTTTTTTGTAAAATAAGTTGGCTTATTCTTTACAGTGTCACTGACTGTCGTGTTATAATTCCCCATGAGGGGAAAACTCAATTCTTCTAGAAGATGGATCATTGATTTGTTGTTGCTGTATGCCTTGGTACTATATTTTGTATAATTTCAGCGAATGATGTTTAGTAGCTACTGAAGAAAGTGAATCGAGATTCAGGGATGAAGTGTTCATGGAACATTGAAAATCACAGTTTAAGACATTACAGATAATGAAGTTATTGTTGCAAGATCTAGAGGGCTGCTTTGTGTAATGCTTTCTGCTCTGTCCAGCTTACAGCTCAGAACCTTGGCCTGAATTTCAAAGAATGTAAAATAAAATATATGGATATAATGACAGTGAGTGGTAATGGGAACAAAGCAATGTCCAACATTATGGATGTGTATTACTCTAGAAGTTTGTGGTTTAAAAGTTGTAGGAGCTAAATTGAAATTAGGAAAAACAATTATTTGTTTGTAGGTTTTTCTGCTCTTCCCAAATTAGCAAAGGGTCAAAATCTGAAATTCTTCTGCACTAACTAAAGAGTATTTCCAAACAAAGAACCACAATTTTATTAAATTTGTAATGCTTTCCAGACACCCCAGTTACCTAGATTTCTCCAATTTTCAGTTTCAAATCCTTAAATGACCTTAGTTACTGAATTTAAGCTAAAATAACCTTAAATTACCAGAAAAATATATACCTATATGAATGCATTTTGTTTCCTTTCTTTGATTAAAATGGTGGAATTATGCTTAGAAGATAATAATGAAAGATATGCAAATTCATTAATTATATTCAATATAATTCATAAATAACCCAGTACATAAATTGTATTGGGTTATTTGTGCAATGCTTAATTCTTTAAATAAAATCTAACTGTTATTTTATCTATTACATTTTCTTTTATTATATATTTTATCAATATACATAACATTGGATTATTTCCTACTTTGAATAAGATAATAATATGAAGTTTTTTTTTTTTTCATTTACAGCCCTGATTCAGAAAAATTCTACAATTTTACATGCTTTGCTGTTCAGTTGAATCAACCTGAAGCTGGTATTGCACCAACAGACTCTCGAAACCGCCCAGATCAGCGTTTAATGGAAGATGGAAAATGGGATGAGGCCAATAGATTAAAAATTCACCTCGAAGAGAAGCAAAGAACCATTCGAAAGCTCAGAGAAAGTATATATTTATTGAGATACTTTATTTCCATAAACCTACTTATTGATGGTTCTAGACCTATCAATGTTATTGATCAAGATATTGGAAATGGTTTTTAAGACAGGGCAGTGAAGTAATGAATTCCATCTTAGTGAAGTTATTGTTCTTCATCTATTTCTTTTGTTATGCTTATTTTAAATATAGAAGTGACTTGTGTATAAAAACTTACTTTTTCTCACATATTTGTTTTAAAATTACATAACAGATGTGAGAGAGTGTAAAATTTTGAATATAAGTCAAATATAGATTTGATAACAAAATATTTTGATAAAATTTTAATTTTTATAGTTTCAAATTTTAGATTTTATGTTGTATAGGCTTCTTCGATTATTACTATACTTCAAAATAATTTACATAACGTTCTCCATTCTCCTCAACCAGTTTTCTGAACAACCCAACATATTTCTTTCCTGTGCACACTCGATGTCTCAAACCCTAAGAAAGTCCTTATCATTTGTGAAATGCTTCCCTTTCTGTCAGTTTTTTTTTTTTTTAAAGTAAGAAGTAGTAGAGAGCTGGGTCGGGGCTTTAGGGAGGGTGCTGTAACAGATTTATTCTAGTATTAGGCGAAGATTCTTTGCAAAATTCCTTGAGAATTTGCACTAATTTAGAAGCCTTTCATAGTTTCATTTGGCTGTAACAGTTTTCTACATTTCAATCACTATTAGCTCCACAAAGCCCCTTAAAATAAACTGTGCCAACACCATTATCTTCCCTTCTAAGGATTTCTGGTCAGTCATGTGGGTATCCTCATCTGCAAATACCAATTATTACTCTGATTCTTACTAGATTACTATTCTCTGGGATATCATAGTAATAAAGCAGAGTTGCATTACTTATCACAATACTGTTGACATTAGAGGCTTATTCATTTTTTAATTTCTACAGCATTTTCCTGCACCATAATACAAGATTCATCATCTGATCTAAGATTTAATCTTAAGCTATGGAGCAGCCGAAGATTAACTAACTGCCGGTTCATTAATGTTCGACTTCTCTATGTGGGAGTTAGTCTTTCTCCTACTGTATGCCTCAAGCAAATTCTTTACTGTTTTTTTTCAGTCACCAGTGAAACTGGCAAACCTGATTTTAGAGTCCTTTTGCTAAAAATTTCCTCTTTCAAACTCCCAGTATGTGTAGAACACAGGCAGTATTTTCTCCAAACACTGATCTTCACTTAATATAGTGTAAATTGTAATGTAAAATTGATCTCGTATTCAAGTTGAGGCTATACTCCAAAAACCAGACTTTATTATGACGGCTAGGGTAGGTCTGTACATTTCCAACCTGTCTCATCATGCATTTCAATTTCTTTTATTACAAAACTTTTGTCCTTTCTATTATTAAAATTGATTGTAAGCACTGTAACCTTTTTCTTAAACACTGTTTCCTTTATTGTAAACATAATGATATTAATTTACAAATTATTGTAATTCTTACTAAGGGATCTCAAAATGTAAGAGCAAGCAATACGTGAAGACCTTTCACTGTATAAATGAAATTTGGGATATCATAGGTCATGGAGCACTTTTTTACTGACTAATAATAAAATTGAGAGAATTTAATGGCTCTGAATGATTCAATAAATTTGACTAATTTTATTCTTGTTTGCATCACACTTCAGATTTCCTTACTCATCTAGTGGCACTTTATAGTAATATTGTAAAGCATTTCCTGGTGTGTGTATATAAAATATAATTAATAAGTTCAAATGAAGAGTTTGTTGACCATAGAGATTATTAGTAGATGTTTTTTGTTGGGGTTGGTCATGATTATGGGATCCTGGTGACACAATGTCCCCCTTGCCTTCATGTTAGCCCAGAAGATGGCTTACAATATAAGCCAACAGGTTGGGAGATAATCAAAATAAAAATACACATTTTAGATCTACGTTGACCAAACCCTAACAAAAAACATATACTAATATAATTTACATTTTGTGAAAATAAGTGGTATTGACAAATACAGCATTGAAAATTATTTAAAGTTTATAAATATAAAAGAACTTTTTTTTTTTTTTCTTTTTTTTTTTGCAGGCAAAGGAGATGCATATCAACCCGTGTGGTTCAAGAAGGAAGAGGAGCCTATTACTGGTGACATAATGCATTTATATCAAGGTGAATACTGGAATGCTAAGCGCCTTCAAGAGTGGAGCAGGTGTCCAAATATTTTTGAATTATAATGAAAAATTATATATAGACAAAAATAACTTTTTGTGAAGGAGTTTATAAACATTAAGTGTCAATAATAATAATTTAAATTAGTTAAATATGTAGTATAAATAGTTTAATAATTTGTACATAAATTTTATTTCTCCCCACAGAATCTTGTGGAATGGTTGTATGTAAATTACCTCCCTCTTCTAATCACCAAGGGTTTTTTCGTGACCTGTGATTGAAATTAGTTTTAGCTGTTTCCTTTGCATTGTGGATTTCAATTATTTTAAATTTATATTCTGACTTGCTCTATTCATGGAGATAAAATGAAAAAAATAAATAATATTCTTTCAAATAAAAATTCCTTTAAACCATTCTAATATTTTGTTTAGGCTTTGTTTAATTATGTTATTTTTTCTTGAATCACCAGATCATGGAATATCTTTATTCATCTGAGAAGAATAGTGTAGGGGGGTAATTACTGGTTTTAAGGCATGACACAAAAATAACAAAATCTAACTCAGATTAGTTTGAAGGGGTAAGGCTCACAAGGAGTAATATTTTTACTTATCAACTAGCTTTAATTTTATCATTCTCTATTTTCCCTGTAAATTATTTAATTTAAATCCTACTAAATTGTGTGAGCCAATTTGTTGAGCATCATCTGTGTTTCATCTTCTGATTTATCAAATAGATTATTCAATGCATAATCCAGTTATAATATAATAAGTTATTAGGGGTCAGTACTGAACCCTCGTACATGTTATATCTCTTATATTTCATTTAGCATTTACCAATTAAAATATTGTATATAATAAATGTTGAAAAATTATATTTTATAACTATTATATTCAATAAATTTACTTTAAAATATTAACAATTTTTCAATTTACTCTTCCTCTTTCAATCTTGATTTCAGTATTAACGAGCTTATTTGAAGGTTAGTCACAAAGAAGCTTAAGTGCTGCATTTTATTTATCTATTTCAACAAGGGTGGGAGGGGTGCTGGCTTAACTTTAGCTAGAGGGATCCATTAGGATCCCACAATCTTGACGCTGAAGGTTCAAGTCCCACTCTAGACAGGTTTCTATCGAAAAATCTTGCCCAGTGCCAGGGTATCTGTGACTGTTATTCTTTTAAATGAATGAGCCAAAGAATTGAGCAGTAAGATAACATTTTTGTGTTCTGACTTTATTAAAGTACCAGTGACAGTTGGTGGTCTGATTGGCTATCTATATCAAAACAGATTCGTAAATTTTCTTTAATGTACTTCATATTCTTTCATGGTTTATGAAAATAAATGTAATATTAAGGTATAACTTAAAATATCAATATTTCAGTGGCAAGGCCAATAGGAAAAGCTTCAGTTAAGATAGTTTTCACATAAAAGTCTACTGGCTAATATTAATTAGGCGTGGTATTTAATCCAACGTTAATTTTATATTATAAATGCAAGGGAATAGAATACAAATTTATTATATAATATTAACATGGGATTAATTACCACAACTAATATTATTTAAAAAAGAAATATAAGAAAAAACGAGACTTAGCATGCATTAATAGCATGCCCGCCCAGCAAGTGAGACACCCACCCGGGTTCGATTCCTGGCTGGGGTAGTAAGATTATTTTCTAGCTCCCTGTATGATTCAAGTAAATAATTTTAAATGAAGGATTACTTTACCACAATTATCATCATGAATTGTTAAACAGTTCAGTTCTGCAATCAGAGATAACATGTATAATTGAATTATTTTAATGGTGCTTTTAAAATAATCGAACTATTACAAAAAAAAAGTGTGGATTGTTGTTTCAGGTACAGGCTCCAGTCCAGTTAGATTTCCTTGCCAAGAACCGTTCGATTTACTGGTCAGACAGTGAGGCAAATGTTATTAGGAGGCTAAATCTGAGTGGTGGTCCACCTGAGAGCATTATTGACACAGGTATTTTTTTGTTTTACAATTTATAAGACCAATGTGAATTGTATGTTATATGCATTTTTAAAAGAATATTAATATGTGTATATGCCCATTAGTTGTCGTGGTTAGATTTTCAATTTGACCATCTCTTTCATAACAGGCAAAGGTTGTTTAGTTAGTTTCTTTGTAAACATGGTTATTATATTAAATAATAGTTTGTTAAAAATCTAAAAATGAAAAGAGGAAGTTATTTACTTTTAACAACCGGAAGTTATTATAAAAGAAACAAATATTTAAATGATAAAAAATTCATTTTATTTATTTTATTTTTTTAAGGAATGTTGACTATGAAATCCCAAATTTTACAAAAAGAAAGTTGTGAAAATTATGTTGTGATCCTTTTATAATTTTGCTATGAAATTTTATATATACCCTCTTTTTATAAGTAACACTACAATTTTTAACAAAGTTCTAGTTCAATATTACTCTTATTAGTTACTAATTGGTATTAACGTTTGCTTGTAGACATATTCACACCTATGTGTGAAAGGATTGAATTATAATTGAAACATGTATTGGATGTTATTCTTCACCAAATGTGGTGGCTGATAATCAAATACTAAGTACATTATCATTATTAATTGTTTTCAATTAAAGTTTAAGAAAGCCCTTGAGATTTCTTTCTCGTGTATGTGGTGGTTTTATAACTGCTATAAATTCTATCAGTTACCTTAGACTGATGAGGAAAATATTTAAGTAGTGGATAAAATTTCAGGACTTGTCCAATTTTAATTAAAGGAACATATTAGGGATGATACAGAGGTTGTCTTTCCTGTTATAATTTATTTTGTTAGCTACCAGTTTTGGTGTCAACTCACCATCATCAGGCACCACAGAGTCTGGAGATAGAATGGAGGTCCCCCTTCAGTATCCTAACGAGCACTCAGAAACCGGTTGCCAATAAAATAAATTATTACGGGAAAGACAACTTCTGTATCATCTCTAGTATGATCTATTCATGTAATCTCCAGAAAAAAAAAGAAGTAAAAGAACATATTTCAAGTCAAAAAGTTTTTATTCTGGTCCGAATTCCAGTCCTTCTTCAGGAGCTATAGGAATAAAGATGTAGGAAAGAGCTACAGTGTGCTGTACTTGTATAGTCATGAGTTTCTTAACTGTTCAATCTTAAAAGTGTTTTTTTTATTTGCTCATTGACCAATCTTGATCATTTTCTCCACTATGAAATCAATTGTTAACTAAAATCATGTATAAAAAAACATTAAATTCTATTCAAACAATATTTATTGTTAATTTCCACCCATAAACAGAAGTTTTCTTCATTTTGAAAATATAAAAATGTATCACACAACCAGTTATGCATAATAGTGATTGTCTCTTAACAATAGTTTAAATTCTTAATTTCTATTCATCTTTCCTTGGAATCAGCCTTTTATTTAAAAATGTGTCTAAAACTGGTTTATTTATAAAACTCTTCGAGTGAAACTTACAAATAAAATAAGTAAAAAATAAAAAAATGAAAAACTACTAAAATAAAATGTTGTGTTTAATGTTTCGTAACTAGTTAAAAATCATTTAATTCCCCTCCATTCAATGTAGGAATTGAAATGAAATGATTTTCGTTTTGTGAATATTTNAAAAAGGAATATTGAAACTAATAAAAATGACAAAATATCACACTTTACAATTTATTAACTATTCAAATAATTATTCTGCAGTTCGTTCCTTTTCTTTAAAAAAACAAACACTTTCTTCATCATTATAATTAATAAATTAACTATATGAAGAATTATATTTTTTATTATATCTCTTGAATGCTTCAATTATTGCCTTCCTGTAATAAAAAAATAGCCAATCAGGTAAAATAATAATATACGATTATAAGGAAAATAAACCAATGGTTGTAATGAAAACTTAATTATGGCAGAAGACACACTTTGGTTAAGTAGAGTAAAATAATGGGAAAAAAACAATGTAAACTAAGCAAATTTTCAAAAGCCATTTTAAAGAATTCCCAAAGAATTAACTTATTAAGATAGCTCTTGAAATTTTTAAATATTTTAATGAGTACTATTACATAGTTTGTACGTGTTTTCAAAATAGAATGCAAATAAAAATTGCTGCTTTTAAATGGGGAGTTGAAAAAAAACAAAAAACAACTACATGAAAATTACAAATTTGTAATATATATGGTTGGCTTGCTTATGCCTAATTTGAAAATCCCTTGCCCAACTTGTATGACCAATTATTTCTCTAGTGTGCTGAGAAAAAAAAAAAAAATTTCAGTGAAGCTAGCAAATCTTTCATAATTGTTAATTAATTCCAAAGAAATGTAACTAATAAGGATGTTATCAAGACAATTAAAAAAAAAAATGTTAATATTTTTTTAGAAATCTGCCTACTAGAAGTTTTTGGATTCAAATTCCATGGTAAATTTAAGTATAAGAATGTGGATGAATTCTTTAAGAATATATGGAATATTTTAAAACAGAGAAAAGTAGGTTATTAAGCTATCATAAATAGAAAAATATAATCTTAAACTAATTACAATATTGATGTTAGAAATCCTCAGAAAGATATGAAACAGGCTTTTTTCCTATTCATTAGAGTATATATATAATTGTGATTTAAATAGACTGTAAATTTAAAACTTTATTTAGAGATAAATAATGAAATTATGTTCCAAATATTAATATGCAAATGTTAATTTTATCTATTTGATTTACTGTGACTTTAGTGTTCACATAAATGAATGAATTATTATATTCAAATGCAAGCGATAGTGAAAGAACATTCTGTATGAAAACTATCAGTTACAATATGAGAGAACTTTATTATGTATTAGAATACCAGAGTTAATTCACTAGAAGTACTCAGATAAAGAAATTCTGCATAAATTCAATATTAGTCATTCCCCACAAATAAAAGCAATTCATATTACAAGTTATTCAGGCTGGTGAAGTAACATGTAATATGAATTGTACTTATGACTTAATGTACCTCTGAATTGAGCATAGTAATACATTTCCAAATCCTAAAAGGATGAGTCAGAATTGGCTTGGATAATATTTTATATAATTCAGTCAACAGTTTTAATTATTTGAATAATTGTCCTATTTTCCTAACAAAACTGTTGTGTATAAACCTCTTCAGAACTTTTTATTGATTTAGAAATAGATATTTTCAGTGTTATGCATGGCTACTCACAATGATTTTTATTATGCTTTCCATGAACTAAAAACATTCTCAAACTTTCAGTAGGAGCATAAGGGACTAACCCTTATGAGAAATTGGCTCGAACTGCTTGCCAGTAGTACTTCTACATTCTTTCTTATCAGATTTTCCAATTCTCATATCTCTTGGCCAAATTAGGTTAATTTGATTGAGAAATTAGTTCAACAAATGCAGTTAATAATTTAATTCTTTTAAAAATGATGAAACAAATTATTTTTTATCTCACCCAGAAAAATAAAAATTAAGAAATACTTTTACGAAAATTACTGAAAATATTTCCAAGTTCTCTTATTACTTGAGAAAAAAAAATTTTGTTTTAAGCTATATATTATGGTTACATGTTATTAATGTAACCATATATATTCAGATGAGGCTTTCAATGAATGTTTTAAAGTATCCGTTTCTAGGTCCTTTGCTTAATTAAATCAACTGTTGTGCATAAATTAACAACTGGTGTGCATTGAGTATTGAACAGGGGGTACTTAGTATTTGAACTTTTTATTATTATCTTATTTTGTTTTGTTGTAATAACAGTTATAATATTATATACATGGGTATCTTAAAGACATTAAACAACTTCTGGGGTGCATAATGTCTAAAAGACTGATGGGTATATAATGTAACGTGACTGATACCACAATGGGGTGTGACAGGATAACTATTTTAACCAAGAAGAGTAGACAGACAAAAAATATGCATGAAGATAGTGTTAATAGCATGCTGATGCAATTATTGGTCCTAACATTGGGGTCAGGGGGTACTGTCGGAATGGCTGCCATTATTTACAATTAACGTAGTTGGGACCGATAAGATATCCGTCCATCGATCATAAATTTGCAAGTCCTTACCACCATCAAACAAGCAAATCACTAGAGAAACTCACCTTAGTTTAAAGGATTTTCTTAAATGCTGCGTAAACGAGGATAAAAATCACTGGGACGAATTTCGCATCATTTTCATATAATACACATGCCCAAAAGTCAACCAAGGTGACTCCATATGAGTTAGTTTTTGGACAAACCCCGGAGAATTTCCAGTAAATTCGCTAAACCACTTCAAAATAAATCTTATTCTGACTTGGTTATAAAAATTGTAAATAAAATGCAAAATCTCAGAAAAACAGCTAGAGAAAACCAACTGAAAGCCAAATCAAGTTATAAAAACAATTATGACAAAACTCACAAACAGACACATAATTTCAAACCCAACAATTCGGCTCTCAGGCCCTCGGTCACTGACAAGGAATGGCTGGCTGTCTCGAAGAACATATATCTTATCAGTCCCAACTATGTTGTTAATTCTAAATCATGGCAGCCATTCTGAGAGTACACAAAATTAGAATAATTGGTCTCAAACAAGGTACAGACTTAGCAACACAGTAAGTAAATATAATGCGAATACTGAGATGGCAGGGGTTGGGAATAGTTGCCCATCAGGTGATACATTAATGATGGGTTTTGGCTTAGATGAAGATATTTTATTTAATATAAAAACATTATAAAATAAT
>KZ808364.1:186794-198993 GCA_000696205.2 Oncopeltus fasciatus
ATATTTTTATTTAGTTAAAATTTATTTTATTAAAAACTTAATTACATAGAGTTGTTTATAATTTATCAATTGTAATTTAGACAGAAAAATGCTGTCACAAGGATGGCGAAGAAAATGTAGCTCTCTTAATTTAAAGTACCCAGATTTATTTTAAAGTTTCTCACATAGGCCCCATTGCTTAGGGATTATTATGAGCAAGAAGGTGCAATAAGATTTTTTTGCAGGAGAAAAATATGATTATAGAAAATTATTATTTCTAATAATTTTCTCATTTATAGATTTCTTGAGCTACAAAAAAAATCTCGGAGCACAAAATGATAAAATATATGCTCAAATAATATAGTTCAACACTCTTTTTCTCTTTGTCCTTATTGATTTTCAATTATTCAAATATGCCAATTTAGAGAAATTCATTAAGTTTTCATAACATCACCTTTCATCTAGGTTGATTTTCCAAGTTTTTAAGTTATTTAATAGAATATGATGAAGAATAAGTTTTTCTACAGCAAATAAGCCATGCTTTTTGGTTGTAACAATAAAGGGCTGTTGATTTTTAATTCAATTTGATTACAAGGGTTCAATTTGTTAGTAAGTTATGTAATTTCTTAGACAAATTTTGAAATTTATTTAGACAATAAATAGTAAGTAATGACTAATTGGTAATTGTCAGTATATATATATAATTAAATATTTTAGTTTCAGCTATTTGTCTATTACTTTTGCCTTAATTTTTTTTATAGGTACCAGTTTAATGATGGGTGTGAAAGGAAAGTACAAGCAGAAATGACAACCAAGGCATGATGATTGTATGGAACAATCCTAATTCTTGATCCTGATTCCCGTACCAAAACTATCCTTATACCTTTAAAAATCTCAAATTTGAACAGAAAAAACTGTGTAATGATTCACCATGAATTCATATTGTTTTACTTACTCTTTGTTTTCACCCCAATAACCCTGTAAATTGTTGTTGGTACAGCCAAGAAAAGCATATAGTATATGTCCAATTACATCTAAACTTTCAACAATTACATTCCACAAAGCAATTTTACTTGAGCTTGGCTTGAAATAAGTTATAGCAATTCCAGAAGAAAGAACTCCTAGGCCTGTACTTAATAAGTTAACACTCCCTAAACAAATATAACCATTTTTATTAATTATGATATATAGTACGGTTATCAATAAAAAGGTTTGAAGAAAAACACTAGTACAAACGTACTAATTTATTTTATATAT
Source organism: Oncopeltus fasciatus (assembly GCA_000696205.2). Taxonomy (NCBI): domain Eukaryota; kingdom Metazoa; phylum Arthropoda; class Insecta; order Hemiptera; family Lygaeidae; genus Oncopeltus; species Oncopeltus fasciatus. The sequence continues at coordinate 188,031 of KZ808364.1, forward strand.
TTTAGTGTGTACATAATAATAATAAAAAGTATAATCCTAGTTATCCACTACTCGCCAGTCCACGGGCTATAGGGCTCTAACTGAAGTGAACATTTTTTTAGTGCAGTCAGTCTTGCTCATAATAACCATTTTATTGCCCTTGTCGGCTCTGGTTATGATGTTGTTCTATTGGATTTTTAGAAACTTATGGGCAGTCTTGAAGTCTGAAATAATTTCTCTACTAATAATCTCCACAGTCAAAAACTCTATTTGAATTTCAAGTTTTTAGTCCCCTTAAAAATATTTAAAAATTCTTTAAACTCAATTTCAATTATTTTTATTACGGTTATTGTTCAGCTTGCTAAAAATATAAATCAATTTTGGGAAAGAATTATGAATCAAATAAAAAAAAAAATCAGAAGTTTTAGTTTAAATCCTCAAAAATAAATTATTGTAATCTAACTGAAAATACAAAAGTGTAGTGCTCTTGTTAATTTATGCAATTATAATTTTTTACAATAAATTAACGAGGATAAATTTATTGTAAAATATGGCATTTTTTCAAATGTCCCACATTAAAAATACTACAGAAATCATATCTGTGGTAGTACTTCTGTTGTTAGTCAAACTGTCTTTTATTTAAAAATAAGCATATTCTAATGCATCTCTGATGCATAGATTTATGCATTACAATTTTAGAATTACAAATATTATACCTGAAATGAAGCTAGCCTCAGATGGTGACACATGAAACTGAGATTCAAGATACTTAGGCCCAAAAATCCCCAGACCCATTGCACCAAAAATAAATAATGTTGAACTGACAGTATTAAAAATAAAAACTTTATTCTTCATTAATCGGTTACCCATCAACATGAAACCTAAAAAAATAAAATAAATAAATAAATAAAAATAAAATAGAATAAAATAAATAAAGAAAGAAAAATTTATAATCGTGAATAAACCTAAAACTTGTATTATGTGTTATATACCTAAATTACCTTTTTAAATTTTCAGGAGAACCCCATCCCTTCGTAAAATACTTAGAAAGCAGGATACTTCTGTATATTTGATCAAGTTTACTGATGGTCATTTCATTAAGCTATTCCAATAAAATACTAAAAATGTCACATCATTGAAGAAAATGTAAATAATTGTTCATACTCGAAAGAGAGTCAAGTAGTGATATCTAAACAAAACACTGAAGGTTGAATGATAACATTAGTTAAGAAATTACCGCTTAATACAAAGAGCTAACACAAGTATAATTTCGAAATAAATTGTTGTGACGCAGACAGTGGTTTTTGCGAAGTGGCATTTATTTTATTTTATTATTTTTTTTTTTATAATACAAGCCTTGTATACAAACCTTCGCAACGTGAGCTTAACAGTTATTTTTAAAATGTATGGTTTTCATTCCATTTAAGGAGTTTTAAGGTGCATATATTTTTTTTAATTCTCAGGAAGTAATAATTCTCTGTGGAGAGGCGCTCCTTGAAAACAATTAAAAAAAAAAAAATAACCGCAAGAGAAAGTAGTCTGAAGGGCGAGATTCTGTTTTCCTCTTCGCAAAGACAGGGGGGAGGGGAAATGACGATGCCTCTTATCTACCACTTGATTAATGATGTCTTAATGATGTTACATTAATAGGTGAAGATCCCTTGTATTATTTTATTTTATTTTATTTTTTTTCTAAACGACCGCCCCCCGAAATTTTCTTGAAAAAATCTTTGCAATCACTATCAGATCATTGTGAATCTCTTTGGCCAGTAAATGAGCTCCAAGTAAGCCTAATTTTTATATCACGGGACTTCTTTATTTTTAGTGTGACTTAAGTTTTAGCCAACAGCAGAGTTACACGTCGAAGGTCGTTAGCGCTGGGAGCACTGGAACAACCTTTCTTAGAGGCACCACAAAAGTCGTGTTACTGCACTGTCCCAGGAAATGTCCCGAACATTATGTAGCATATAATACTCCTGAGAAAGGCAATTACCAGACAGAAAGGTCGTTAGCCAACCATTCCATTCGATGATATGGAATCTTGAGGGGCTGGTCTCAATATTTGTACAATGTTATATGGGAGTGAGGGCACTCCGCGAAGACACGAGATTTAAGCGCAGCTTGCCAGTTCGCTGCGGTAATAGATCTCCGCAGAGTCTCAATTGGGGAAGGTAGGTCAAATGTAGGGTCTGCTAAAGTTAAATATTTAGCAGCTTCATGGATTTTAGGGGAGAGGGAAACAGTCAAATTTTTTTAGAGTAGAATAAAAGGATGAGAGTTATAATTATTCAACCATTAAACAATTATGCTGCACCTCTTGAACCTATTGTGGGAGCGAAAAAAAAATCCGAAAGATTGGAAACAGTAGTGTCGTTACAATTTTTAAAAAAGAAGATGAATGTGTTATGTTTCTTCTAAGCACCCCAAGTTCAATGTATTTCACGATCCAAGAGAAGAAAATAAAAAGAACAGTCAGAGAATAGATTGAAGAACAGAACAGCTTTCGGAAAAATCGCAGTACCAAAGATCTTATTTTTGCTATGAGAAAGGTCATACTTCAAAGGGCACCATGCATTCTTTAGCAAGAATTCACTCGCAAGAATTAAAAAATGTTGAGGTTTCATTAGAAAGTTTAGTGAAATTTACATTGTATATATTAAATAATTTAGAGTTTTTAGAGCAACATTTATGGGTAAATTAATCAAGATATGAGTTATAACATCTTTATTTATTTGATTACTATTATCTTAAAACTGCATTAAAATGGAGCTGTTTGAGGATTTAAAATATCTTATTAAAATACTAGAACATTTTATACAAAGCCAGTTTAAAAAAAATCAATTTCAAATTTGGCCGTCTTGTCTAGGACACCATGCACACACACACGCACACGCACACGCACGCGCACGCGCACGATCACGCGCACTCTCACGCGCACTCTCACGCGCACGCACACGCTCACGCGCACGCACATGCACACGCACACGCACACACTGTAAAAGTTTTATGAAAAACAACTAATTATGAAAACATTTAACAATCGAGTTATCGGTAAGCTCTCTATTTTTAGGATATATGAACAGAATTCCCTATTTATCCTTATATTAAAAACTGTTCATTGAATTGAGTTCTGGTTAAAATCGGAGAAAGCTCAAATTCAACAATTGTCAATATTCGTGTTACTAATATAATTTTATTTGTTGATAAAATTAGTCAATTTTATTTCATTTATATTTTACGATTTTTTTTTTTTTTTAATTTCTTTGTTTTAATGTTTTTATTAAATGCGTACAATAGAAAATATAATTAAGAATGAAATTGGAAGGTTAAGTGTCGCGTTACAACCAAAATGAGTTTCCATAAATGTTACTGCTTTCAGTCAGTCTTCCTTCCGCCAATTCGCTAACTGGGAGACCTGGAAGTCACGACGGTATTGGCGCTCTCGTAGTGCAGAGGTTAGCACGTCTGGCTAATGATCATAAAACGCAGGTTCATGTCCCGCCGTGGCCTTTAAAACATTAATTGTAAAGGATTATTAAAATAATTCTTAATTATCATTATTTTTTAACTTACAACTTATAATTTGTAATCCCTTCTAACAACATCTTTAGTGTGCGTTAGCTTCTTACTCATTGAGTAAAATAATGAACGTGATTATGCTGAGTGCCATGGCGAGACAGGGGCCACATTTAGGCATTATTATCTTCGATATGCCGAATTGCACAACAAGCTACCTTACAAAGATGAATTGAAGCTTATTATAAGTGTGAGGACAGGTATTTCTCGATGCACTAGAAGGCGCAGAAGTCCAAGAAATTAAGTCATAGGGAGGGAGTTAGATATGAGCCTAATGTATGTATCAGAAGGAATACCCAACCGACTGAAAAATACTTCCAACGAAGTATTGCCCACTATTCCTTAAAAGCCTTGGGTACCACCCATATCACGTTTCACTCCATCTGGCGCATTCAGAAGAAAATTGGCAACGTGGGCTCTCCTTTGAGCTCTTCGAAAAATACAATACTAGGAGATCTTTTTAATTACCACTATGGGAAAGAACGATCATGTCTATCGAGAACAAAACCATAAACAACACTAGTCAGTGAACGGATGATGTAATATTTTAGGCGACTCAGTCATAGGTCCTCATTTTTTAAAAAAACGTTTTCAAAATAATTGTTGTAAAAACTTTAAGAAAGAAGGTTTGCCAGCCGTATTGAACCTCTCAAACTTAGAAAAAAGAATAGGACTGCATCAAGACGGGTGACCAGCCCATAATTTATTGGAAGCTAGAATATTTGTAGCAGAAATGTTTGAAGTAAGTTGGATAGGGCCCGATGGTCCTATCTCTTAGCCTCCCCGTCCTGAAGAACAAAGGTCGTCCATTGATAGGTAATACGTGCATATGTACTTGTGATTAATAAAGTTACATTTACATAAGTTACATTATCTAACTTGATAATGCATTATATATGATCTTTCGTAATGATGCCTTAAAAACAATGACAAATTTTAGTGTGGGTAAGTTCGGTAGGCATTCAACAATTAATTGTCAAATTAATTATCTTATTGAAAAAGTATACGTTTAAAGTAAATGTAAGTAAAAATACTGTTATTAATTTCGGATGAATGTAATTACATTTTAGATAATATTTTTGAATATTTAAATTAAGGATGAATTTTTCACCCAGTTTAAACTTTATTGCAGCGATGAAGAATGTGTCCGAAACAATGATTCAGGTTTTTAATGCTTTGTTAACATAATCTAATGATTTATTGTGCTCCTTTTTCTGTTTCAGAAAAATTTCTTCGATTATTAAAAAAATATTGCCTAATATTAAATACATAATATGATAGGTCTTTAAAATTGTAATTCCCCTTTTCTAAATAATAAAAAAAATTAATAAAACATATTTTAAAACATTTGGATTAAAATTAAGTTATCATTTATTTGATACTGACAGCAGGTTTCAGGAAAAAATTAAAAATTTCCATTTTTTTTTCGGGTGCGCAATCCTGGCTCCGGGTTCAAATCTGATCCAGAAATAAAGGCTTGTCCATGGATGTTTAGAATAGGATGGTCTGGTAAATAGCCCCTTCTCAATAACCCTAGAGTGGCTAGACCCAAGGGAGAGAGAAGATTTACCCTTACAACATTTTCAAACATCATACGAAAGAAATTAGTTACTTATTATTCTTTGCTTTTTGTTTTGTCAATTTAAAAAAATCTTATATGGTAGATAAACAGTTAATAAAGATTACGTTACATAAAATAACTGCAATATCGAATCAGGATTACAATGGTGGGCTGAAATCTGATTTAAAAAGAAATTTCTATCAAAGATAAAAAAATTTATTATTGACATACAATCAAATAACATGAAGTAATATATTACAATATTAATGTGTTCAAACTTTAATAGCTTTCACAAGTATTTTCCCCAATAATATTTATACACAAGAAAGGTTACATATACATTTATAGAATAAGATTTAAACATTCTTTGAATAAATTAATTTTAACTTCCCTTTTAATATTTTTGAAAGTAATAAGTGTATAATTATTTTTATTTTAATTAAAGATTAACAATAAATAACTGAGGTACTTTTAATAGAAATATACACAGGTTTTCTTCCCTTATTTCTACTCAACAGTGATGAATTCCTCCCTTTCTATGACTTTGTCTCTCCATTTACATTTAACGTGTAAATGATCGGGGTTGCATCGTAGTTGAGAAATATATACACCAAATTTTCTTAAAGAGTGAAACTTGGACAACAAAATCTCATTTAATTCAAAACTCCAGATGATTCCTATTGTCCTTCCGTCTAATGAATCGTGGAGTAAACAAACTCGAATAATAAATATTTTATTTGGCTGTGGTTTTTATCCCACGTAAATTTTAAACAATTAATGAGAGGGAATAGAATAAAAAAATCTATCTGTCCCAGCCGGGAATCGAACCAGGATCTGTTGCTATCCAGGTTCGATTCCTGGCTAGGACAGATAGATTTTTTTATTCTATTCCCTTTCATTAATTGTTTAAAACTCGAATAATATTTATATACACAAGAAAGGTTACATATACATCGATGGTTTGATCAAAAAATTAAATTATATATATAGATATATATGTGGTACCAGCTAATTAATTGCGCTCCATAATTACTAGGAACAATTGTAACCTACTTTAATCTCTTTATATACTAGGTATGTAAAGAGTTTGTCTCTCTTATACGTTTCCCAAATGCATAATTTATAAAGAAGGCCAACCTCTTTATATACCCATAATAATATTTTATTTAAGTTGGTGCATTTATTTAACATCACATTGGCGAACCTTGACCAATTCCACATATCTAATGTACATAATGCTGAAGATAATAAAGAACTGGATATCACAAACAATTTCAAACTACATCGCTAAAACAGTATATCTGATCAACTAATCTATATGTTATTGCTAAATACATTTTTGGGCTTAATACTTATATTTATATAAACAAATTAAACTAATAAAATAGGACAAACAAAATTATACCTTCTCCAATTTCACTTAATCCAGGAATAGGTAATGATGCAATTAATATCGTGAAGAAATGAGTAGCCTGAAGAAGAAGAATAAGGAAAGAAACAGAACAACCAACTGATGAGAGAAGTATATGATTGAAAAAATTCTACAGGGGGGTGGGAGGGGGCTGAAGAAAAACAGGAAAACAAAAAAAAAAGTAAAACAATAGGAGAAGGTAAAAGTGATGAACGGTAATAAGAAGAAAAGAGGATGGGCAGGAAAAGAAGAAGCAGATAACTAGAAAAATGGTTAAGTACACAAAGAAGAGACGATTGTAGTTGAAAAACAGAGGAAGAATATACAGAATATAGAAAAATAGCTATAGAAAAAAAATTTGAACATAATAACGTAGGTAAAAACAGTCACCAACATAAATCCTTAAGCTAATTTACAATTTACTGCTGTTCATATAATTAGTAAAAGTTTTTATTAATGAAATCATTGATTTATTGTAGCTAATCATACTAGTATTGTGTTCAAATATTTAACATGTTTTGAACTTAGTAGAATATTAATATAGGTTTATAAATTTTGTATTCACTTTCTGGAGCGATGTTTCTTTTATTCTTGAGATATTTTCCTGCAGCTAGCTATATACTTGCTTCAAATATTAAATGTATTTTTTAAAGCAGAGTACATTTGAAATCTAAATTGCCATCAACAGACCACGAAAACCAGAATTTTGTTCCCATTAGCTGATGAGTCATTCACTAGAATACTGGGTGGTTCTCAAACTAGAATTGACTTTCATTTTCTTAAAAATTATCCCTCAAATAATAATCATAAAGCCCCCAATTTTTTTTCAAAGCAATATCTTCCGTTAACTTAACAAATAGGAGGTAAGTTTTGTCTTCGATCGTTGGTCAAGATCATTAATTCAAGACAAGTAAATTCTTTATTAATTGTAAAACAAACATCTTTATGCAGAAAAGAGGAAACTACAGTAAGTTATCAGGAAGAAGAAGCACCCTAAAAACGCCCTAAACATGTTTCTCTGTGATTCTGTCATCTGTTTAACAATAGTGAATATAATTTATATCAATTGTTTCAGGCTCTCCTAATCACTAGTAAAAATACTCGAAAAATGGGAATTTAAATTGTATTATATATAATTTCAAATAAGTTTACTTTAAATGTTATTATCTCTCTGATCTACATAATAACAGTTTTTTCTTTATTATGGCACTTTCCTGTATTATAATTAGTGAAGTTAATTATTCGTGATGGAAATATAAAATCAATTTAATTTTAATTCTCTGGAAAAAAAACCTAAAAATCATTCTAATTTGAGAATCATCCACTTAACCTCATTAACTTCGAGTTGAATTTAAGTTTATACCTCTGCTGTTTTTGAAAATATTTCACCATTGACTTGAAAATTTTTTTAAAAATACATAACGATATAGACTATTGAAATATATAATATAAATGAAAAAATATCACACACATATATATCTATATAAGTATAAATAAAACAATTGTAACATTTGTTGACGTGTTTTCTTTTCTAAATATAAGCTCAGTGAACATACTTCAATTCCCTTTTGGCAATAAGGTATAAGAACATAAAAAAAGAGCACTTAATTTCTATAAGATAAATCCGTAACATAATCCCCTGTCACTTAATTCACACATTTAAAAGGCTAATTATTAGTATAAAGAGGTAAAGAGGTTCATATATTGTTTTTATTGGAAGCATATAGTTTCTTTTACTTAAATAATATACAATAAACATATTAACATAATATATTTCATAGCAAATATAATTCACCTACAATTTTGCTTTTCACTTTCATACAGTTATATTACACAACTTTCATTCTAAAAAATATAATTTATGTTCATTCTTCATTTACAAATTACTTTGTTATACTTCTGGCAAGTTTGAGTCACCTAACGGCTTAAGACTTATACATAATTGATAAGGAGTGGTCGACAAGAGAAATTAGGTGCGTGTTATTGAGTCGGTGGCCAGTGCTGGTACATATAACAGCCGTAATTGTGTGGGTGTTGGTTAGTTTCAGCAGAATTAAGGATATCGGAAACATTGTGCGCCGGTCGCGGCCACTTCTGCGCCCCGGATTGGCCCGGGTAGTAGTATATTGGGCAGTTGGTTGTACCCTTATTCCGAAGAATCCTGCTTATGGAGCTCACTGAAGGGACGTTAAACTTGTCGCAGACCCCATCAGAAAGCAGCCTGTCTCTTATCTCCCAAGCAAATATCCCGGGATCCTTGAGCTTCAGCTCCCTGATGTAGGCCACAACTTTGGGAGTGGTTACTCGCGGCTTGGATCCGCCGATGGCTCCAGGGAGTATTGAACCCGTCTCGTTGAACCGTGCGAGTATCTTCGAAACACATCCGTGTGAGACTCGGAGTTGACGAGAAATATCGCAAGGCCTGATTCCTAATTGAGCGAGCTCGACGATCCTCAATCTCATTGAATTAGGAAGTGGTCTTCCATTCACAAAAACCCCTCCAAGCTGGTTCATTTCCCCATAAGGTTGAGTGCAATTGGACGCCACTGAAAAAAAAAAAAAAAAAATCAATGATTATCTAAAATAACATAAAAACAAAAACAATTAAAAAAAAAAAGTAGTAAAAGAATACCCATAAGCAATGTGTCAATAAATTCACTAAAGGAAGACAATTGACAGAAGTCAAATAAATAAGAGGGATGAAGTTCACAAATTCGAGGATAAAGGTCGAAGTACATGGAACAGGATTAGAAATAGTACACAGTACTTGATTTAATCATTACAATTGTAATTGTATTGTATTGTTATTAATTAATAATTGTAAAAGGAAAAGAAAAAAAATTATAAAATCCCCCTGGTAGATAGGTTGAAGCGTAATAAGAGGGGATAAATAGAGGGCCGATCAGTGAAGTCTAGAGTGAAACTTCATTTAAATTGGGATTAGGCGTACGCTTGGAGGTTTTATCCACTACTAATTCAAGGTGCGACATAATATATAATTATAAATAGTAGGTAAGATCTAAATTCAAATATTTACGGCAATATGACGTTACATAGCGCGGGAATTATGAATAAAACATACTTAAACATTTGCCAAAATCAGAAAATAATATTTCAAAGTAATCGCCATATTCTAGTGTCACCTAAACATTAACTAATTTTTATGAAAAGTTAGTATTATAGCTTGATGAAATTTCACCAATTTTCATAAATATGGTTCATGAAAAATACTTGATAATTCAAAAAACTAGGCTGTGTTTTTGAAAAATTCATAGCATATTTTATTTTGACCAGGGATATTGTTATATATTGATTTTTCTAATATAATATACAATTAATATATTGAGAAGGGTCCATAATAATCGCTCGTACACGGCTTGTCCACTTGAGCTTTTGTATGGAGATGGGAGAGTTACAAGAGCAAAGTCGAATACTCGAGTGCATCCATCACACCCATGTCTTGTATACTATTTTTGCACCTCTGATCTTATGTATGCACACATTTGTATTTTTTATAGTCTAAAACCGCTTATTGATCTTCAATAATTTCTTTGTATATTTTAAAATTATGAATTATCAATAAAATTGTATTAGTGTTAATATAGCTTCCAAAACATAAGTTAAGTGGTATGTGATCAGAAAACATTATATTTAAAAATATTTATAATATTTTCAATAGGTTCAAATAAATACAACAAAAGTCAACTAAGGCTTCTAATTTCCAATATAAATTCTACCTTATAGATTCTTAGTAATTATAGCCAAATGCAGATTATCAAGCTAACCTTGAATATTTTCCTGTTAGAGTCTATGAATATATCTTTTGATTTAACACAAAGGTAATCATAAATTAACTCCTTAAAGAAGACTGATTGGGTTGTCTGTTAAAGTCTCTACACCAATGAATTGAGGGCTTTCTGAAAGTCATATATTGATGTCTTTAAGTATTTAGGAAAATATTTCAATATAATTCGATAGAGTATAATATAGTCTTCGAAAAATGTTGTTATCAGTTAATATAATTTAAGTAGAATGGTGCTATATAAATATATTTTAGATGCATTGCTAGTTAAATTAAGCTTTCTAATTATGGTAGGGTACATAATGCATTTAATAAGTATAGGTCTATTACTCATTTCTCTGCCGTTGAGGTTTTTAGTTCCCTCAGAGGATTTGAATCTATATATCGCCTTAATTATTAATACTAATCTATTTACCCCTACGGTATCTGGTGGATTATACAATAATATGGGAAGCTTTTATGTAAAATAAGGTTTTAGTTTGAAAACTTTAACAATTATTTACTAAATACATCTTATCAGTTATGTAATCACATTCATTTATGGTGAAATTCTTCTTTTTTTTTTCTTTTTTTTTTTTTTTTTTTTTTTTTTTTACAGGGTGGTTTTGTCTATATCTAATGACCAGTCTTCAGA
>KZ808365.1:56679-71688 GCA_000696205.2 Oncopeltus fasciatus
TTTTAAATATTTATTTTTATTGTATATTTCTCTATGTTATTAATAATTACAAGATTTTAAATAACAGACCGTAATAAATAAAGATTCAATAATTAAAAATATCTTTATATATTACTGAAAACTTCACACAGGAGAGAAGACCTTTCATAACTTTTTAAATGAGTAAACCATTTAAAAATGTACAGTATTATAGTTATTCAACTAATTTAGTTATCTCCAAATTGATTATCACATTAAAAATAAACTAGCGATAACTCTTCTAATTAATAATGAATTCAATAAAAATTCTAAAAACAAAAAGAGCTTAATAAACACTAAATATTTTTAACTGATATATTGTACGCCTTAAAGTAATTCCTTTTTTTTAAAAGTAATTCAAGATATGTGAGCTGTTATGTATGTGACAGGTGTACTTGGGTACTATGTAGAATGCATCGTAATGCGCTAAGTTGTAAATGAAACGTTTTTCCTGTGACGTCAGAGTAGTTCATGGGATGATTACGTTCGGAACTCGAAATTCTAGCGCTGCGGGTTCAAATCCCACCCTGGATATGATTTTATCGAAAAATGAAGGCTTGTCCTGAGCCATGGAGGTTTAGAATTTGGTGGCAACCTGTAGATAGCCGGAGGGTTATCATAAATATTGGAGGGAGGCTCCATGTTCCTTAGTGGATGAAAGGGAGGCTAACACAATAATAATATATTATAAAAAAAAAAAAAGGGCTGGATTCATATTTGAATTATTATCATAATTAAAAAAATATAGAAGGGAATTATACTTAGGTTATCAATGAAAAGAAATATAGTGCTTTATTTTTTATATTAAATTATCAACAAAATTTTACAAAATATAAAGTCATATGTACATAAACAGTTTTATTTACAACAAATATCATTATTACATAAATATATAATTAAGTAACATAAATTCTTAATAAAATGAAGAAAATTAATAACATTTGAAGTAACTTGATAAAACTTTTTCTTTACTTGAAATTTTATAATTTCTTGGGACACTTAAAATTAATAAATTAAAACTTTATAGTTACAAGATGGACTCAAGAATGTAAATTGAATATGCAATATTTTAAAATTTTGTCTTATATATAGTCATAGATATAATGACTAGATCAAAGAGTTGTTAAAAACATTTCATAATATCTTCAAAAATATTCTTAAATGGACAACCTATACAGATTTTTATAATATGCAATATGGTGCAATATTTATTTGAATAAATTATTTAAATAGCCATTTTAAAATGAATGATAATAATTAAGTTGTGAAGAAGTATTCTATACGCTACTTTTATAAAGATATTGAATAATTGTATTTTGATGATGAAGTTAGTTAAAAGAAATTTTATTTCAGATATTGAAAGCTGATTTGGAATCTTGATAAATATTCCAGGAATTGTAGATTAGAATATCAAATAATTGATTATATAAATGGGGATGAGTTCGGAATTTTATGTCATTACTTTTTTCATAGTATTGTAGAAAAGAATTTCATGAATAATTTAAAAAAAAAATTAACTAATATCCTGCTATAAATTGAAAAGATTCTGATTGCATGATTTATTAATCATAACCTTATAATTAATTATCGTTTAAGATCTTGTTTATTTGGATATTATGGTTTCCTTTTTAATTAAAGTTAATGAGCTCCTGCTTGTTTACAATATTTTAAAAAAGCAGGTCATATATCATATGTAACTATGAGTTGAAATTGAAATTTTTTTTATGTATTTGATAGCCTTTATTTAATGAATAAAAATAATACTGATAGGAAATTTATTAGAAGTTTGTTGTTAAATGGTTTTACATAGAAATGAGTAAAATCCATTAAAATTATTCATTGTATGTTTTAATATTAGTTCAGTTAGAAAAAATTACTCCACTTCAGATATGCATCTAAGAGTTTTTTACATTTGAAAATTATTCACTTTAATTTTTTTTCATTCATGTCTCTTAATTTGTATACAATTTTTATTATAATTGATTTTCTTGTGAGTAGTAATTTGAGGAATAGAAGTACAATATTGCACATTCTATTGATAAATCACAAGAATGTATCCATTTTTATGATGGTCTTTTCTGAGTTCAAAACTTGGAAGAACCTCCTTTTACAATTAACAATTTACTGTATATTTATCATTAATAGTGCATTTTATTATAAATAATAAAGTTGAAATTACAAGTTGAAACATTCTGATTTTTTGTCTTGTAAATGATGATTAAAAACAAAACATAAAAAAATGAACCAACTAATAAAATAATATATAGTCAGAATTATGCCATTTAATTGTTATAGTTAATTGAGCTTTTGGTGTCAATCACACCAAAGTAAATAAGTACATATTTATTAGTGCTGCTGCCTCTGTTATCAATATTTAATACATTGCATATATATTATTTTTATTGGTTATATAAACTTAGAGGGTGCCAGGGTAGCTTAGGGGATCCGTTCGGGTCTTGCAATCCTGGCGCTGCGGGTTCAAATCCCGCTCAGGGCAAGCTTTTATCTATAATTAAAAATTGCCCTGAGCCATGGATAATTAGAATTAGTTGGCAATCTATAGATAGCCCCTCTCGCGAAGACCCTAAGTGTTACAAAGGGTGGCTATCACTTAAAGAATAAAATAAAATGAAACTTGGAAACAGTCCAATCAAAACATGTCACTAGCCATAAATTCGGAAAAATTGTTTCTTTATAGGTAGACATTATTGCTCTTAGTCAATTTTACTTTAGGCCTGTTGATAAATAGCTATTTAAATTAAAAAAAATAGAAAATATGAGCTCAAATTGGCATATTACATCTTCACATGAGTTTTTCTCAAAATAAATTCACATGATATAGGAGAAATCTTTGTAGCTGAATATTTTTTTAATCTAATTACTTTATATAATTGAACTCCATAACAGGAAGAAGAGAAAAATCGTAAATTTTAAAAAAATGAATAAATACATTATTAAAACAATTTTTTAGTTCCCTTACCCTAAAAATTGTTTATATTTACGTGGGATTAATACCACAAAAATATATTTATGCATTGTTAAACAAATATTAAAACACAAAATTGAAAATTCTGCCCCTCAGGCTATGTAAAACTGCATATTTTTATTTTATGCAGAATTTTAATTTGAAATTCTTAATGTGCGTCAGCATAAGTTGAGAAAAGGGGTGAAGAAAATATAGTTAATTAAAATAGTTTGACTTTTGTTTCGATCAAATAACATATATATCTGGGAAGCAATGAATTTCGATGTAGTTTTTTGATGAAGGTTTCGGTGAGTAGCAGCTCTTTGTTCACAGCTCTTTTAGAAGAGTCACCAGCTGTTTCAAATCAGACTGTTGATCTGGACGGCAGTAAAAGTAGAACTGAAGGGCTAGCTCTAGACCTTCTCGCCGGAGAGGGAGACCATATTGTAGTAGGAGTGATCTGGGAAGCGCTGGAGTTCGATGAAGTCGGTTTCGGTGAGTAGCAGCTCTTCTAGAAGAGTCACTAACTGTCTAAAATCAAATTGTTGATCTGAACGGTAGTCAAAATAGAACTGAAGGGCTAGCTCTAGACCTTCTCGCCGGAGAGGGAGACCATATTGTAGTAAGAGTGATCTGGGAAGCGCTGGAGTTCGATGAAGTCGGTTTCGGTGAGTAGCAGCTCTTCTAGAAGAGTCACCAGCTGTCTAAAATCAAATTGTTGATCTGGACGACAGTCAAAGTAGAACTGAAGGGCTAGCTCTAGACCTTCTCGCCGGAGAGGGAGACCATATTCTAGTAGGAGTGATCTGGGAAGCGCTGGAGTTCGATGTAGTCGGTTTCGCTGAGTAGCAGCTCTTCTAGAAGAGTCACCAGCTGTTTCAAATCAGACTGTTGATCTGGACGGCAGTAAAAGTAGAACTGAAGGGCTAGCTCTAGACCTTCTCGCCGGAGAGGGAGACCATATTGTAGTAGGAGTGATCTGGGAAGCGCTGGAGTTCGATGTAGTCGGTTTCGGTGAGTAGCAGCTCTTCTAGAAGAGTCACCAGCTGTCCGAAGTCAGGTCGCTGATCGGGGTCTGGGTCCCAGCAGTAAAACATGATATTGTAGACCTCTCGCTTACAATGCTCGGGCTTCTCCAAGCGAGTGCCTGAAAACAAAAACACACTCATTTTCAAAATATATATAAAATTTTTACCTAACCTATTCGAAGTTTTGACCAAAATCCGGTCAATCTGCGACAATTAAAAATAAACTCACACAGACATGAGACATGACCACTTGTTGCCTAATTTTAACATTCTACATATGATTATTTGTTAATAATTGTAAATAGTATTTTTGTAAAAGTGATATTTTTAATTTTAGTTTTTCATTATTGCTTTTTTCACCACTGTTGTTTTTGATTAAGTTAAACATACTGTAATCGGTTCTATAGGAAACCTTTTACGTACGGGCATTTAGACTATGACGTCAGTCTAATGAGTATAGTCAATTTCTTGCTACAAGTGATCTCTGTGTCGAAGAGCATTAAATCCCTCATACAATCGGAGTTTTTAAATATTTTTATTTAAAATTTTAGTAACAGTTAATGTTACTGTGGTTAAAATTACACTTGAAAAATACACCTACTAAACACTGGGACTAAGTAAAGTGTTAAGTTAGTGTATTACCTCCACTATTGGCACTGATATTATTCCATCTTAACACATAGTTTAAGTAAGAATGAAACAAACAAAATTTATAAAAATGATATTTTTTCATTACAAGTCCTTCTTAATTTT
Organism: Oncopeltus fasciatus; assembly: GCA_000696205.2. Lineage (NCBI taxonomy): Eukaryota > Metazoa > Arthropoda > Insecta > Hemiptera > Lygaeidae > Oncopeltus > Oncopeltus fasciatus. The sequence goes on from KZ808365.1 coordinate 61,444, forward strand.
TTTATACGCGTGTCTTTACATACTTGAAATTTAAAAATTAAAAGATTCGGTAACAAAAAATATTAAAAATACATATTTTGAAAAAACAGTTAATTAAGGTATTGTTAACTAATTAAATTATTGACATGGAAATCAGGCTAGACCAAGGAGAATCGTTGAGGCTCCTGCAACGTCGTGAACTACTTATTTGAGTCCCGTCCTAGACTCGTTTATTATGAATAATAGTCAGTCGAATGCCTTGGTTATTTAGAAAAGAGAGAAATCTTCTTGACATCTCCTAAGTACATAACCTTTACTGATTGCGTAAGAGGTAATAAAAAAAAAGAAGAAGAAAGTGAGTACTAAACATTAATTCTACCTCAACAAACAACTTTATTTACAACTTTAAGTTTTATCCACTTTAAATTGATTTTTTTTTCATGTTTTTTTTTACCCTATCAGATGTCTAGTTATGACTTTCAATTGCTCTTAAGTTTTTATTAGCCCTTATACAAGTAAAAAGCAAAAAGTAAATTCTTTAAAATGAGAGTTTGTTGAACGTAGATATTATTCTAAGATGATTTTAGTTGGGGTTCGGTCGAGGTAGATCCAAAAAAGCACAAATTAAAAAATGTATTTTTTTAATGAAGGATTATCTGCCAACGTTTCGGCTTACATTGTAAGCCATCTTCAGGGCTGTAGAAATACAATGTCATGAGAATACAGTAATATTTGAAATTAGTATAATAGAGAATTATAATATAATTTGATATCAAGAGTATGAAAGTAAAAAGCTATGTAAGACAATTAAAAGTTTATGAAAACAATATTACAAAAGAACCAATTTGAAAAAACATGCAAACAAACAACTTATTGACAAGAAAAAAATTGAAATATCATTAAAGCAGTAATTTGCCACACCTACCTATCATGAAGATGAGAGAGGACGTCCTGTCCCTAAGTTCACATTTCCATGACTAACATTATGAATTTGTTTTGAGTTATGAAGTAAAAAGGGGAGTGGGGGTAGCAGGTACAAGGCAGGTGGAAGGTGTAAATGGAAAGCGGCCTGTTACAAGAGAGGGCAATAAAAGGACAAAGGAAAAAAAGGAAGGGTATTATTGGGAATAAGTGACTTTGGAACTGGGAAAAATGTTTTGACAGGTTTATTGAGACGGAGGGCTGTTGGTTTTTAAAATGTTAAAAATGTTAGAATAAGTTGAGGAAATTTGTTCTATGTCTGTTCTGTCGTTAACTGGATAGTGTTGCAAGTTGATGTGAACGGTTTCAGACAAAAGACGTTTGTGTTGGTAGGGTTCAGTGGAAAGAATGGTTAAGCTGTCGAAGTCAAATGTGTGTGCTTCATGAAAAACATGTTTGGTGAGGGCAGTTTTTATTAGTTTATTCTTGATGTCATTTTTATGGTTATTAATTCTGCGGGAAATCGGGTTTTTTGTTTGTCCAATGTAAGAACCTTGGCAATGCGGTGTGGAACAGGGAATTTTATAGACGACATTAGTTCTGTTAGGAAGGGGGATGGGGTCTTTGAGGATGGTGTAAATAGATTTTAACTTGTTATTGGTGGAAAAAGAAAGCTTGAGGTTAGGAAAGGTTTTTCTGAGGGATTTCTTAATATTTTCAGACAGTTTTGGAATATAAGGAAGAGAACGGAAAACGAGGTCGTTATTTTGGGGGAGGGGGATAGTTGGAGAAGAGGAAATAAAAAATTCCTTTAAGATAAAAATAAAAAATTTTTTATTTCCTCTTCTCCAACTATCCCCTCGACCGAACCCCAACTAAAATCATCTTAGAGTAAATTCTTTAATTCTCAGTATTAGGATATTTTATTTCTTTATATAGAAATTCATAATTTGAGTTTTATTATTTAGCTAAATACATTTTTTTTTGTATAAAATAGAAATTATAGAAAAGAATTATAAATATATATTACCTTCCTTAACTTGGCGCATCACTTCTTGAGCTGAGAGGCCGGGGTAAGGGGTGGATCCCAGAGTGACAATTTCCCACATAACCACCCCAAAACTCCAGATGTCTGACTTCACCGAGAAAACATTGTCATAGAGAGACTCTGGAGCCATCCACCTTAAAAAAAAAAAAAAAAAAAAAAATTTTTTTTAGACAGCTCAAAAACGAATTACACGGTGAAACGAATATAAAAACAATCTCTGTGTCTACAAATATGTCTATATGTCTATAATATTAATAATAGAGAAACAACAATTTTTGGTTTGTTAAAAATATTCTAGGATCTACTATAGTTGTCAAACATCTTGTTATCTAATTGTTTTCTCAGGCTTGTAAATTCAATTTCCTTGTTTACTCTTATTTTTATTTATTTTTAATGAAATGCGGAAATCTGCTTAGGTTATGAAGATCCGGCATGACGGACTATATATATATATATNTATATATATATATATATATATATATATATATATAATAAATAAGAACTGGTCAGAAGGAGTGTAAAGAGTGCAGTGAACACAGAAAAAGAAAAGAGAAAAATTATCGGGGATTTCTCGCCCTTCGTCAGTGAGGAGTGAAGAGGGACTGGTGCTGCGGAAAGAACTCAAAGGAAGGGGAAGACTATTGGGTTTTTCCTAATCCTCTTATTGTTGGCAATTGATGCCAGGTCTTGTTTTGGCTTTGAGAATGTCGGGAAGTTGTTCAATCACTTGAACGTGGAAAACGTCATTAAAACTCATTAAATGACTCTGAGCATGCCTTGCTGGAGGAAGAGAGGACTGTGGTTCTAAACAGGATGCTCTGTGATTATTAATTCTGAGGTTTAGGGGCGTAGTACATTTTCCTATGTAAAAAACGGTATAAAAGCTGCATTGAAGCAGCTAAACACAATTTTGGATGTGCATGATGATAAGGTTTGGATCTTATACGTTAAGTGAGTGTTGACATCAAAATTTTACCTATATATATAAATAGGTAAAATTTTGAAAAGGTCGTATAATATAAAAATTTGAATGTTATGTGCTGAGGATTAAAATAAGAAATATATCTTCTATAGTTCTGTAATTACTCTGCAAAGATCAACTATACGTTGGATTTCAAAGTAAGCCCAAAGTTCTTATAAGCTATATTCCCTACTTTCGTTACCAAAAGTGGTTAACTTTATGTTTAAAATAATATAAATAATGTAATGGCTTTATTTGGAAAATAGGGGAAGCATACGGAACAAAACTTCTAACAATATCCTGATCTTCTGGCATTTCCCTCGTCAATGCTACAAATTATTCTCCAAAGGATTGGTCCCGTGGAAAAATAAATAAAGTAAAAGTGGCCTGTTCAGACGGAATCCTACGAGCAGAAATCGATTCCAAGTCCAGAGACTTAATAAAACAACACCTCTGTTGAACAACAGCCTGTTCCAATATTCCATTTAAAATTGAACCGAATGGTTGAGAAGGACGTCACTAGCCAGCCAGACAAATGGTCTGGCAAACAGGTAGTATGGCGAATTCCAGTACAGTAAAGGGTACATCAAACATGCAGTAGCTTTGATGAGTGTAGCAGGCGTCCGACGTTAGCAAAACCATCAGGAAAATTACTTTGTAAACTACTGAAATGGATGTCTGATGTCAGCTGTAGACTGCTGTATGGTAACGACTCATCGATGAAATCAGTTATTTTTTTATTAATCTCTATGGTTAGTCTCAGTTCAGAAATTTTTTTTTATAACCTTTAGGTATATATTACATTGTGTTAAAAATAAATAAAAACATTTTGTAATTTGATAACAATGAATAATACAAAACAAAATGACATTAATGAAAGTCACCTGAGGAGAGGAGGTGACCACCTAACTGGTCAGTGACACCACTCTCAAAATTTCAGAAACTAAAGGAAAAATTCGGAGGGTTCATCCATTCTATTCTAAACAACCGATGTACTGTGATTTTCAGGACATGGAAAAAAAGAAAACAACACCAAGTCCATCACCAAGGAGCTGTGAAATCCAAGGGGATTGCTCATGTTCATTAAAAATGTATATAAGTAAGAGTAAATGATAACATGTAATTTACAAACCGAACATTACAATGAACGTAAAAGGTATTGTCACTGAATCTTGCTCTAGACTGACCGGGAAGTTTCCTCTAAACCCGAATATCCCTTCTTTGATATCAAATGAAAAAAAAAAAAAAATATAATCAAGGGCTCGAAATAAGAAGTCTAGACGCCAAATTTGGTATCTATGCTTTAAAAAAAGGAGATCCCACCAATACTCGCATTCTTAAATATCATATTGTTAGATGATTTTTGTTGGGGTTCGGTCATGGTAGATCCAAAAAAATACAATTTTTTTTTAAAATTGTATTTTTATCAAAAAATTATCTGCCAATGTTTCGGCTTACATTGTAAGCCATCTTCAGGGCATACAATGTAATACAATGTAATCTTCATGAAGATGAAAGGGGACGTCCGGTCCCCCATGGACGTTTCAGTCATGGAAATGTGAAATTAGGGACAGGACGTCCCCTCTTGCCATTATGATAGCCCTGAAGATAGCTTAGAATGTAAGCCGAAACGTCGGCAGATAATTTTTAAAAAATACACTTTTTTTTTTAATTGAAATTTTTTGGATCTTGACCTTGATCGAACCCCAACAAAAATCATCCAATAATAATACCTACCGTCAAAAAACTCAATTTAAATATCATATGCGTTTTTTTTTCTTTCAAAATAAATTTTACAGTGTATAAATGTTATAAAATTACATTTGTCACTTACAGCATACGAGTATTTCTAGCAGCTCCTATGTAGGATCGGTGACTGGGAAATATATGGAAGCAGAAATATGAGAATTTATCCTTTTATATTTTCTTCTGTGGATAACTTCTGCCTCCATATTTTCTGAAAGCCAAATACATTTAGATCTAAATATAAATACTAACCTGAAATAAATTATTTACTTTGAATATAACGTAAATCAAAAATAGAGGTAAAATGGCAATAATAAGCTGTAAATTAGTACTGATTTTTGAATTTGATTTTAGCCTCAACCTAGCCTGATTCCCACCGGTATATGGTAAACACTCATGACAAAAAAAAAATCATGAAAACTCTCTTATTTCACACATAAAAAGGAGCTTTTAACTAGTAAACACTTAACACGTATTTTGAAAAAAAAAGTAATTGGAGTTTTCAGGGTTAGTTTTGCAAAATTCGCTGCCGAAGAAAAATCCAACTGAATAAACCTAAATATTTTCAACGTTTAACTAAAATAAATATGAAATTTACGGCATACTTTTTTTTTTATACTTAATTTATATTGACCGTGTCAAGCTGTTGTTATTATCATGTGATGGCTTCTTCAGGTACAACAACTTGGCACGGTCCAACCCGGAAGAAGAAACGGTAAATACATCTGACGACCGTCGAAGCCTACGTGAAGATTATTTATATTTGTTTATGTTGTATATGAGTGTTTTCTCGACCATTCTATTAGACCAATCAATCCGACATATACTTAATAATGAGNATATATTTGGACAATAATTTTATTAAAATAAATAAAAAGGAAAAAATGAACAATGAAAATAATTTGTAGTATAATTCCTTACCGGATAGGGAGTCTTCCTTCTGACTTTCTTTCGTATATGTGGTCAGCGATGACGTCACGAGCGAACCCGAAGTCGGCGACTTTACACGTGTGGTCAGAACTGACAAGGATGTTCCTCGCTGCCAAATCTCTGTGGATTATCTGAAACAAAAGAGTTATTACATTGTATACATTAAAATATATATTTAAAAAAAGTACCAATAATGTTTTGTAAAATTACATTCACAAAGAGGTAACGTTCTAATACATTACTGAGATATAAGAAAGCAACACAAATTCAATTTTATATATGTAACTTTGAAGAAATAATGTCAGCAATCAATAAATGTTAAACAATAAATGCATGGGAATATAATTTAATAAATTCTTACTATCTCAGCCGGGACTCGGACCCGGATCTCCCGTTTAAGGAGATCCGTGTTCGAGTCCCGACTGAGGTTATAAGATTTTATAAAATTCTATTCCCTTGCATTTATTGTATGAAATTAATGTGGGATTAAATACCACAACTAATATCAGTATTTGATAAATATTAAATTTTTTTTCATCTCATTCTTTGTCATGGCGATTTTACCTTTTATGCTGTTTGCCCTCACATACATCAAACAACTTATTTACTCTTGTCCATGTCAAAATGAATGAAATATGAAAAATATGCCCCCCCCCCCTCCCTCAAAAAAAGCTTAAATTTTACTTAAACACTTATTTTAACCGTTTTTGAGGGTGTCTTCTACCGCTGAGCTGCCCTACATTGTCCTGGATCTTCGAGTCGCCTGAGCCAAGACTTCTTTGCACCATAACCTCCAACCGTTTCCGCCATGGTCTGCCCCACTTCCTTCGGCCAGAGGTGACCGGTGCAGAACGCGATGCAGCCGCTTTTCCACCCCCGTTCTGCTGACATGGACCTACCATTGGAGCTTTCTTAAACTCTACTGTACCAGAACCGTTTCAGGCTCCTTCAGGATTACCTCTTTGAAGTCCTCCATCATCCTTGAGGGTCTCAAACAGTCTAAAGTTGTCCATTTCCACGCTAATCAACCTTCTTAAGGATTTCTGTGCCAAGGACAAGGTTTTCTATCCTTACACTGCCTTCTATGAATGTTTTGTAAATTTGCTTCTTTTAGTTTTGACAGTGATCTTTTTACTTCAAAGCACTGCGCGAAGCACTTCAGTGACTTTCCTTATCTTGATTCTCCAACTTAGGAATGTTAAACGCTATCCATAAATTCCTTGAGTTGAGAATGATTTTAACGTAAAACAGCGGAGTGAACTATATACAGGAGATTTTAAAAAATGGCATTCTTCAAATAACATTCTCGCCTTTCCATGATTTGTACCCATTTTTCGGTGCCGTTATTGTGTACATGGGAAGCATTAGTTCTAACATTGAATTGAATAAAGTATTATTTAAATAAATGTAATTTTTATATTTTATTACATCCAACATCTAGTTTATATTATGATTCATATTATAAATTATAAGTATTTTGTTAGAAAAATCAAAACACTTATTGTTAGAAAATTTTACACTTACTTCATATATATATATTTATCGTTACTATTAAAGCAGATATTCATATTCATTGTTTTGGTCTTTTAAAATTTTCAAAAACATTTGACATATGAACATCCTTAATATAGAGTATTTCCTTCCCACAAGTAGACAGTTGAAGGAACTTAACTTCTTAAGCAACATTATTTTCTCAAACATCTTTCAACATTTAAATTTTCAGTAAATGCAATGAAGTGTAAAATTAGGTATATTATATGACACACTTTTTTATTTATTAATTAATTTTTTNCGATAAGAACTCAACAGCTTACGGACTCTTATACTGCCTTATAAATAGGCGCTCACAGCGCAACAAACTGACCATCTACAAGAACATAACACGACCAATCTGTAACTACGCTTGCAGAACTGTAGGGTTCCGCTAGGTCTTCCAATATCCAACGAATACAATCCTTTCGGTCCGAAATACTTAAAATAATTTCTAACGCTCCATGTTATGTGTCCAACTCTACCCTTCATCACGACTTTAATATTCCTTTTTTCAATGACCTTATATGTACCCGCTTCATGCTCTTCCATAGTAAACTCCAATTTCATCTTAATACACATGCCCAATCCCTGTCGTCGGACTCCAATCCTCCCCGACTAAAATGGAGATTGCTTCGCGACCTCCTGGGCCTTAATGCTTAATCTTATTAGGAGTGGGGTCGATGAGCCCCTTCCCCCTGCACAGTATTGACCATTTATTTGTTTTATTTTTATAGTTATGTATATTAAAAAAAAATGTATTTATTGTATCCGTTATCAAATAACAAGATGTTAAGTAACAGAATGTAATAAATAAAGATTTATTTTTTAAAAAATTTGCTGATTTTCAAAAGTCCTTCTTAAAGGATTTCAGCCATTAACTTACTAGTAGATGAATAAAATGTCTAAATAAAGAATAAAGTTATTTATTTTATGAACATGAGACCGTAGAGGGTGTGTTTGTCTTAATTTAATTGTTTCCTCTAAAACGTGTGCCTTTTTGGCGGTGGTACATTAATGCCCCGATCCTTGGCCTGCTCTAAGCCAGGATCAAGGAGGAGTAGCAACCCACTAAAAAACAAACAAAAACCTGGGTACAACTGGCTCCGAATGGTAATGCCCTGTAACACCAGGGTTTTTTTTTGTCTAGGAATTACTAGGGTGTCTGGGACCTTCGAGGGAACTCCTCCAATCAGGCTATAAACATACAGGGTGATATCTTTTACTTCTGCAGAATGATAGCTACACATAAAGTAAAATAAAAATTAATAAAAAATGAAAATAAATAAGAAGCGCGAGACCTACAGACTGTCTAGAATGGGACTCAAACATCCGTTTTCATTATTGATAGCTTTGATATCTATAGCAAGGAAAACTGGCTTTATGGATCTGATGTATACGCAATGTACAGAAATAGACGTCGTATTTCCACCCTTGCGTTTACCACCTATTCGCGGTTCTCCGAAGGGTAAAATGGCTCTTCCATCCTTAGGTCTGACCCAATATCCTCCCACACTGGTTGGAGCATATCAATTATCTACCCTTCGCCACAATACGCTTCTGATTTGGTTTCTACTGCATCGATCACATGTTCCTCGAGTCGCTGATTGGATCCCGTCGAGAATTTGTCTGCCGCTGGGTCCTGAAAGTCTCAGACTGGTTCCGCTGAAAAATCTTATGTGAATCACTCTCAAAGCTTTATTTGCAATACATATATCCCTTATCTACTTAGCGTGAATGGAAGGTTTCATCTTAGAAAAGGATCTATTTGGGAGAAGCTAAATACCCATATGTACCAAGTATTACTCAAGGATCGCAGTTATCAAATATTCGTATTGGTACTTTCCACGCTTTTTACCCCTCACTCCCAGTCTTTAAATTATACCCAATAACGAGCACGGCCTTCCAAATTCCATTCCGAAAAACAATTTATTGCAACTTCTACACTGTTAAATTATCATTTTCGGTTCAGAAGAACCCAAATCTTAATTGCTCAATTTCACTGTATGACGCCTAAAATATTTATTTTTTGAATAAAAAAGTGTATGTAATTTCATTGCTCCAAACTAAAGATTAATACCCTTTTAATTAGCATTCTAAATTTTTGATAACCCCTCGAATTTTATTTGTCCGATTTTGCACAATAACGAATTGTGACAAAAATAATATAAAAATGAGTTGTACTTTTGTCTTATTGGTTAATTTCAGGTAGAACACTTTTTTAAATCATTTTAAATACTATGCTAATATTAATTATGCTGAATTTACAAGAAAATATTTATTCTCTTGCACAAGAAGACTAATTGATGATTACATTTGGTGAATGAATTGATGTAAAAGAAAAAAAAACAACAACAAAGGAGTAATTATTAGCAGCCATTTCTTCTTCTTTTTTTTTTTTTCCTTTTTTGTTTGTATAATCAAATTTCATCAAAGGTCACTGTATCTTATTTCTATCCCCAAGAAGAAAATATTATATAAATTAAGGGGTGTAATATGTCATTTTTTTATAACTTGCTGCCTTTAAATTTTCCATTTAGGATGGCTTATTGCCTTATATAAGTAAGGAAAGATATTCAGAAATATAATTGCTTTGAATTATTTTAGAATTGTAATTTCAGGAATGTAATTTAGAAATGAGAGGATTTTCAGCTTCTAAGCTTTAAAAAAAAAGAAAAGAAATTGTTTAATTTTGTATTTGGCCATTTATTTTGCTAAAGAATAAAATTTCTGATTTTCTGAAATAAATGAAGTGTAATAAAAATTAATTTATAAAGGATAAGTGTAGAAAAGAGAAAGAGGAAGAGGAGAGAGAGAGAGAGAGAGAGAGAGAGAGAGAGAGAGAGAGAGAGAGAGAGAGAGAGAGAGAAAGAGAGAGATTATATTATTGTGTGTAATATAAGGAAATTTACATGAACAGGTGTGTGTGTGTGTGTGTGTGCTTATATAATAATCTACGGCTCAAGAATCTTTTTAAAATAAATAAATGGAAAAATATTGACAATTTCGATCAGATAATAAATATTCCTGATTTTAAAAGACTGATATATTTTATTATATTAGAATATTCATCGGAAACATATACTTTTGTCTGTTTTAGTTTGTTGTATATATATATATATATATATTG
>KZ808365.1:72644-92368 GCA_000696205.2 Oncopeltus fasciatus
TGCATTGCTATATAACTTTTGTTTCTCTTATGTTATGGATTAGGAAAAAAAAGAAGAAGATTGAAACAAGAGAAAATGAACAGCTGAATACATTGCTTTATAGTGGTATAACTTTTGTTTCTCTTATGTTATGGATTAGGAAAAAAAGAAGAAGATTGAAACAAGAGACAATAAACAGCTGAATGCATTGCTATATAACTTTTGTTTCTCTTATGTTATGGATTAGGAAAAAAAAAAGAAGATTGAAACAAGAGAAAATGTACAGCTGAATGCATTGCTATATAACTTTTGTTTCTCTTATGTTATGGATTAGGAAAAAAAAAAGAATATTGAAACAAGAGAAAATGAACAGCTGAATGCATTGCTATATAACTTTTGTTTCTCTTATGTTATGGATTAGGAATAAAAAGAAGAAGATTGAAAAAAGAGAAAATGAACAGCTGAATACATTGCTTTATAGTGTTATAACTTTTGTTTCTCTTATGTTATGGATTAGGCAAAAAAGAAGAAGATAAAAACCAGAGAAAATGGACAGTTGATTCCATTGATTTATAATGGTATAATTTTCGTTCCTTTTCTGTTATTTATTAGAATTTAAAATAAAAATACACCTTATAATTTGTAGCTATTTTAATTAGTGTATTTTAGCATTTTTATTATGCATTATTTTAACCATTTATTTCAACACTTTGTATTCTTGGAGAAGCGAAGATGTGAAAGAGGAACAATCAGAGATGCAGGGACTGTTATCCGTTTTGTGACGTCAGTACTCCTACCATTCTACTCAGCCAGCAAAACGGTTTCCCAAGTGGAGTTCTTCGACACAGAGGTATTTTCTCCTTTTGATGTGGCTAAGAAAAAGAGGATAACCGCGAGATCTTCATCATAACGGTAGGTTATAGATATCCCCATTCCTACTGATCTCACCTCATTTGTTTCTGAATGTTTTCGTGACCATCGTTATTCTTTTTTCTTTTTTTTTTTAAGATAAAATAGGGCAAATTTTTAAAAATGTTGGATAGAATTCTGCCAGAGGAACAATTTTAAATTTTCCATCGCAATTATAGATACGAAGAAAACGTTTACGAGAACATCAATAGTGTAGTAATATATATAATAAAGTAATAAAATAGTTTTCAACAAACCATAATGAATAATTTGACTAAGTAAAAAAGTTAATTATTATAGTCCAACCACAATAGCTTTATTATTAGAAATAAAAATTATTTTTCTCATTATTTAATATATTAATTTTGACGTTTGCTGTATGCAGTGTACGTAAAATAGATGAGAGAATGAATGAAAATACATTTATTTTACCTTATTTTATCCTTCTTCCTCATGTCAGTTTACAATTTTCAACTGAAAAACGATTGAAAGTATAATTTTCTTTTAATACTTTTATAAACTTACACTTACATCAAATGAAGAGTTTTTTTTTACCGTAGATATTATTATTAGATGTTTTTTTTTGTTGGGGTTCGGTCAATGTAGGGCCTACCTTGAACCCCAACAAAAAAATACCTAATAATTACACACAACATCCAAGCTACCCTTAAATCTTTCAGATGCGAGTCTGTCTAGAGCAAAGAGATGTTTGAATATCCAAAACATCAACAGACAATTATCCTAAATAATATTGAATGTGAAAAGCTATAGTAGTAGTAGTAGTAGTAGATCATAATGGAGGGCAATCAACTTCTAGGTTATTACGCCCTATAAATACCCTTTAATATATTTACTATAAATTAGTTAATAAAAGACAGGAATAAGGATTATTTCGACCACTATAACAACCTAAATTAATGGATTTTTTAAAATAAATATTATTATATATATTTAATAAATTATAATAAATAAATTATTATTAACTAAAATAATAAATAATATCTCATTCTTTAATTTAGANACACACACACACACACACACACACACACACACACACACACACACACACACACACACACACACACACACACACACACACACACACACACACACACACACACACACACACACACACACACACACACACACACACACACACACACACACACACACACACACACACACACACACACACACACACACACACACACACACACACACACACACACACACACACACACACACACACACACACACACACACACACACACACACACACACACACACACACACACACACACACACACACACACACACACACACACACACACACACACACACACACACACACACACACACACACACACACACACACACACACACACACACACACACACACACACACACACACACACACACACACACACACACACACACACACACACACACACACACACACACACACACACACACACACACACACACACACACACACACACACACACACACACACACACACACACACACACACACACACACACACACACACACACACACACACACACACACACACACACACACACACACACACACACACACACACACACACACACACACACACACACACACACACACACACACACACACACACACACACACACACACACACACACACACACACACACACACACACACACACACACACACACACACACACACACACACACACACACACACACACACACACACACACACACACACACACACACACACACACACACACACACACACACACACACACACACACACACACACACACACACACACACACACACACACACACACACACACACACACACACACACACACACACACACACACACACACACACACACACACACACACACACACACACACACACACACACACACACACACACACACACACACACACACACACACACACACACACACACACACACACACACACACACACACACACACACACACACACACACACACACACACACACACACACACACACACACACACACACACACACACACACACACACACACACACACACACACACACACACACACACACACACACACACACACACACACACACACACACACACACACACACACACACACACACACACACACACACACACACACACACACACACACACACACACACACACACACACACACACACACACACACACACACACACACACACACACACACACACACACACACACACACACACACACACACACACACACACACACACACACACACACACACACACACACACACACACACACACACACACACACACACACACACACACACACACACACACACACACACACACACGCACGCACGCACGCACACACACACACACACACACAGACAGACAAAACTGACCTTTCTCTGTGCAACAGCCCAGAAGCCTGACGACATTCGGATGAGGATCCAAGCTCTTCATGACCTGGAGTTCCTGGAGCAGGTCTGTCCTCTCCCGTTCGCCGGCGTTCTCCTTCAGGGTCTTCACCGCGACAATCGTCGGCCCATCATTGCCTGTTGACAGAACAGAGAAGCGGAAGGAGTCAGTTACATTTACTCATAAAATAAATAAAAAATATATTGCGAGATATATAAAGGTGTGAAAATTGTAATAGTCCGTAGAGATAAGTGAAAGGCGATATTATATGGACCCTCAGCCTCTCACCTCACTTCTCAGGCCTCTAAGGGAACAAAAGAATGAGCAATTTACATAAAATAAATAATTTCCTGACTGATTTTACAGTGCAACAATTACCATAAATAAACAATAGATTATTCACTTAAAGCACCAACAAAATCATCCATTTTATCTTCTGATCGCAATTGTGATGTCCAAACTCTGAAGTGCACATCTAACATTAAATTGCATTTCACAACTCCTCTTTTTCTTAGAAGGAATAGATGCATTATTTCCATTCCTCCTTTCATGCTTTTAAAAGTGGCTCAACATTTATCCAAAGATCTGAGGACAACAAATTTAGTTGTGAACATGGTCCTTCAAATCCCATTCTAAAATTTACTTCTTAAAATGTCATAAGAATATAAATAGTCCACACAAGAATGTTATATATATATATATATATATATATATATATATATATATACACACANAAAATAAATGATAAAATTAATTTTCTAACGTATATTTACTGTTATATATTAAAGTTTATCAATGAAATTTGAGCGCTTTCCCTATTGAGAATAGGAGATGAATGGAGATTTCAGTATATCTTAAAGCAAGATGTTGGGATTTTACTTATTATTCTAATTACATTTTGTATTTTGTAAATTAAATTGAATCATATACTATTATTTAGATACTTTTTTAAAGGGTACAGAAGTATTCTTCTTAGATTGCTCCTCTACTACGAGACGAATGCAGGCATGAAGATTCGTAAAGTATCCATGAACCCCCACTCGCTGGAGATGTGGGTGAGAGAAAGGCAGCGGAAGTAGACAACTGGAACTGGGCTCGTCCACTGACCTTCTTCTGGAACTGGATATCCCGCTACTGGAAATTCGCTCTTCTGGAGTGAAGAAGAACGCAGCGCTTATTAGCTCCAGGGAAAGGAAGGATACGCCACCGAGTTCCGCCTTTCTACTCGGAGATCCTCAATGGCTTTTAATATATTTACAGAAAAATTAAAAAAATAAAAAATATCTATGTACGACGGCTACGTCCATTATACAGATTTCTCATGGTCCATTCAAGATGGAAGGGACAATGGGAGGAAACGTAGAGAAGAGCTCATTATTCATAAGTCTTTAAAATCCCTTTCACTCGACCTAATAACGAATTTATCCTACAATTTGAAAAGTACAGCACAATTAACTTATTTGGTAAAAATATTTCATTTTAAATTAATTAACTTAATAAATAGTTTTGTTAAGGACTTTTGTTGAAGAGTTTATTCTGAAGGATCCAGATCCTTGGCTAATATTATTTCTTTTTAAGTGGAATTATTTCAACACATTTGCCTCAATAAAATCAAGCCTTGCACGTTGGTACCATGGAGCGTCATTTTAAGTTTTATTTTCTAACCTTCGTCTATCCATTTTATGTGAGGTAAAATATATATAATACGCTCAGAAATCCTGTCCGAGGATAAAGATATTGACTCCACCTCAGTTGTCTACGCGGCCATCGTGGTCCAGACGGTCAAAGGCCTCCTTCTTTGTGGGATTAGTGAAGAATCTGTTGGGGCAGGGAGTCTTGCTCCCAGATATTTAGCCAATTGAACCTACTGGGGCATATGGCCCGAATAATGATAATCTTCGTTTTGAGTTGAAATAAAATTGTTTTTCATATTAAATGGACTCATTTCATTTTCTAAAATACGTGGTCCACAATAGTTTTACGAGAAACCATTATTACTAAAGATATTTAAGAATGTAACTAGAAAGGATGAAAAGTCCCCCTCCCTTCCTGGCCAGTATGAGAACATTTTTAGTTGTCTTTCAAGCTTTTTACTCTCTCAGTAAAAATAAGATATGGTGGTTAAGCGTTCCCCCCACTCTTCCTTCCAGGCTAGTCCAGAACAAAAATATAGTAGAACTACATTTTATTATCTCTGTAAGTTAAAATTTCGTCCTTTCTTTTATTTGTGTATCAAGGTCATTTTACTTATTTCCACCCCTTTATAAACATCCAATATTGATAAAAGCTTGTCCAGGGCGAGATTTGAATCCGCAGGGTAGGATCGCGAGACCCGAACTACCCCGCTTTTTCTATTTCTTCTTTTACATAAATTAATGTCGATATATAATGTTACATGGTAAATCATGGTTATGTTCGCTAAACAGTCAATTCAATCCCCTCCCTAAAAAAAAACAAAAAAAAAAAAAAACAGCAATGTACGAGAGAATCCCCTTGGATGTCTCCTCTTATTCAATAGGAAATGTAATCCTTTTCTGAGCGGCGGGCGCCGGGATAACTGAGGAAATAAGTTCGTTTCTCTCAATCCTGACGGTGCGGGTTCGTATCCTACTCCTGGATATAAAATATATACAAGATATTTCTATCAACTATCTTTCTATTTTCAGCCCTGAAGAAGCCATCACATGATGTGCGAAAGCTCGGCAAAAAAGAACAATTTGACTCGGTCCGACCCGGAAGATGAAATGGTAAATATATATATATATTTCTCGCTCTCTACATTTACAGATCTCTTTATCTTTGCCTAGGTCTCTTGTACAAAGGGTACTGGTCTCATGTTTTCCATGTTGACTGTTGGCATGTTGGTACTTGTCTGTGGAGTTCTGTAATTTACGCTGATTTCCCCACCAGTCTCCGGCTAGCCTCATCCAAACATTCCGTCCAATCTCTTGAATAGAGTCAGCCATCCTCCTTCTTGGACTGTTAACCATTCGCCCCTTTCATTCACCTGGAGTCCATTCAGTAAAATGATTTGCCCATTCAACCTTCCTACTGAGCCACCTGTTCCGACGAAAACCACCATATCTTTCTTACGCATCAGTCAGCTGATGCCATGTATGTCCTTAGCCTTCGGGTGTTATCCTTTCTCCTTATCAATGTGAATAATCTCTCTCGCGAAGGATACAGCAGATCTCGTAACTGTCCTTGCTCTTAAGCCTATAATTTCCATTAGATCCTTTCTCTTTATTGAAATGAATCATCTTTCTTGTGAAGGATACAACTGATAACATGTACGTCCTCTTCTTTATGTCCTTATATTGTATACGAAACCTTCTATCTTTAAAGGATCAGATACCTCTCTTGCAAATAATATAATTAAATATATAACTGTCATAACCCTTATTTTCTTACTTCAAATGCGATTCTATCTCTTTATCAATGTGAGTCATCTTTCATGACAAATAAATAGATAATTTTGAAACGTCTGTGATTTTATTTTATTCTTTTACTTAGCAATTTAAGCTCAAGGAAATAGGTATTTTGTAAATACTTGTGACATTGTACAAGTTCCTAATTCTTGACGAAACCGTACCTATCTAGGTCTTTATAAGTCTCTAAAACATCTGTTTGTGTGTGTTTTTGTGTTGAGCGATGTAGAAGTGGACACTTACATGACTGTATCCGTTGATTAACAGAAGAATCTCCAAAGTGTAATAACAGGAATAAATAGTGTGGTCAACAATCCTAAATTTAGAAGGTCATTATTTTTTTTTTGCAATCTGTTAGTTAAATTCAATAATAGTTGAAGAACCTTTGAATGAAATCCAAATTAAAAAATCGAGAGTATTTTCGTTACAGTTAGAGATAAGGAAAAATTAATAAATTTAAATACGCGGATATTGTCATTTTCATCCATGTTTATTTAACGAAAATTTTATAAGTAAAGCAATTAAGAAAAATATATAGGAATATACTAAGATGATTTTAGTTGGGGTTCGGTCGAGGTAGATCCAAAAAAACACAAATAAAAAAATGTATTTTTTTAATGAAGGATTATCTGCCAACGTTTCGGCTTACATTGTAAGCCATCTTCAGGNTATATATATAGTGGAATCTTATAAATAACCCCTCCCACCACGAACCTAAATGGTCGAATTGGATGTTTCATGTATGGCTGATGAGAAAATAATAGTTTTCGGTTTGATTTCGATTATTTAAAATCTAATTAGTGTGGAAAATTAAATCACAGCATAAAAGAAAAAAAACAATATAATTTATCAATGGTTCTTTCTCTCCTCTAAGGAAAATAATACTGCCTACTAATTATCAGTTCGTAGATTAAACGAAATTAGTGTTGTACTTTATGCAGCCAATGCAAAAACAGGAGCAAGGTCAGTGTGTACGAGAAAATTAGTTTCAAGTAGTGTAAATAAAGGTATAGTACATCCCCAAAAAAAATATTATTTTCAGTGTGCATTGATGTGCAACGTTTAATATCATTTTGGTTGCAAAAATTTAAACTAGAATCATCCACTTTCACTATATTTAAGAATATTAAATTATTAAGATGTGATCTAAGATGCAAATCTAGTGAAATTTAGAAAAAATCCTTCGCTTATATATATATTATATCATTAAACGCCAATGTAGAGTCCATAATTTAGAGTTAAATTCTTACTTTGGTTTCGCTTCGTATGACTTTTGAAGAGTTGATTTAATTTATGACATTATTACAAAACACCTAATTATTGTCCATCTTCAGAATTATCCTGATAACTATTATATTTGATTATTGATGGAAGGCGAAAGGTCAAAAATAATTGACAGGGCACTTAAACTTGAAGGCACCAAATAAATCCTGGGCCCAAAATTGTGCAAAAGCAAATCGGAAGACTACGGTTCACAAAACTTTCTAAATTAATAAAAACTAAGATAAACTAACTTTATATTCCATGCATAATTTAATTAATAAACATACTAATTGTTAAAAACAGTAGATGGCTAGAATACATGTCTGCCTGAATTTTATGATGATGATGACCTTTTAGAGGTAAATGTATTATAGAAAGAATTATATACAGTTTTAGATATAATTGTTCAATAACACTGGGGAAGGTTAAAAACAACTGAAATTTGAGACTTGATAAAAAGGAGTTGTTTACCCTAGACTGAGATGTGAGAAATAGGGAGTATTCTCAGATTTGTCCTGGATATTCCTAGAGATGCCTCTATTTTCCGCAGGATTGAGATTGAGAAGATGGCTTTCCCCTTCCAGTATTTTCTAGGTCCTATCCTTTATCAGACCATTTCCACTCGCTTCCCACCAATTTCTTCCCGACCACCCCCAATCCTCTTCCCTAAGTTCCCGATGACGTCTCTCTGATCTCTTTCGCACACGACAGGAAATACCACTCCTTTCGACAGCTCCTTATACATCCAGCTCCGGATAGACATTCATAGTTAGATTCATAAACATCTTCATTGAAGCATTGATTCAGAAAAATTTCTCATTTATTCTTAAATTTCTTCCTTTTTTGTGGTATTTAATCCCACGTAAATTTTAACGATTTTTTGTGCAAGGGAACCGGATAAAGAATCTAACTGTCCCAGCCAGGACTCGAACCTGGATCTCCTGCTATCTGGGCCGGTGCGTTTCCATTTACGCTACCAGAACTAGTGTTATAAGTTATTAAATTACCCGCACTAGTTAGATTTTTTATTCTGTTCCCTTGCACAAAAAATTGTTAAAATTTACGTGGAATTAAATACCACAAAATATAATATTTATAAAACTAAAATATAAACTTAATAACGAGAGTCATTTAAACAGCTTGACAATGTCAGCTCCTCTGAGCATAAGGCGATATATTCGTCTGCCTCGGAGGTTAGACTCTCGACACTAGTGCGGGGAATTTAATAACTTATCAGACTTGTCTCGGTAGCGTACATGGAAAACGCACCGGCCCGAAAAGCAGGAGATCCAGGTTGGAGTCCTGGCTGGGACAGTTAGATTTTTTATTCTGTTCCCTTGCACTAAAAATTGTTAAAATGTTACGCTTATTACTAAAATTAGTCAATTTTCTTTATGTTAGAACTCTTCTCACCTTCCGCTCTCAATTTCGCTATAAAATAAATTAAAAAAAATTTGTTTAAGCGGTTAGCAGCACAAAGCTTAAAAATTGTATTTCTACATTTTAAAATAATAGGATCCATCCAACTCTCAAAGTTAACTTCTGATTTATTTTTCTTAGTATTTTTTTTAATGTTAAAAAACAACTTATTCATCAAGTTTTTTAATATATAATACATAACATATATAATGTTATACATTAATTAATGATTTTGAAATTGTTTATACGTCATTATAGGCAATATTATCTCTCCCATCTCTCCCTCATAGCAATTTAAACTGTTAACATATTCGTTTAACAGCTTCTCAAAAGATGCTCAAATCGTGAATTTGGTTTAATTGTTTTTAAAAAATTACATTAATTGGAGTGTATACAGATAAATATGTATATACAATTTTGAGTAATCCATATTTTGAAACTACTACTATCTAGGATTGGTGAAGATACGAATAAAATTTGTATTCCTTTTACCAAAAACTTGTAAGTGACCAAAGTAAGTTTGAGTTACCTGTTGTGGTAATGTGTCAGAAATCTGGGTATCCCAAGCGGTGTACCTGTTGGAGAATGCCCTCGGACCCTGCCAATGGTGGAGAGCCATCGGGTCTTCGCTACCACCGCCAGAAGAGCTCTTCTTTTTCTAGTCGCATGGAATACAAATGAGATAGATAATATAAATAGATAATACATAACATGAAATAGATAAATTTAATTATTGAAGAAAAAGTAGCCAAAATGTTTTGCCCTATAATGAAATGATTGTGATGTATATAAATAAATATTATTTTCTATAAAAGAGTTAGTATACATCGGAGATAAATTTATGTCATTGAAAGTTAGATATGATATATCTATAGTAAGTTGGTTGGTAATTTTCTGTACCCTAGTTAAAAACAAAAAAAATTACATATTGGTCACTTTCTCCACTCATGCGATAGTCATTTAATGTTAATTTTATTTTGTTGTTTGTTTTTCATTATAAAAAATTTACAAAATGTTTTTATTTTAACAAAATGTAGTAAATAAATAAAAGTGTAAACAAAAATATTTGTTAATAATAACACACTTGTCTTCTCCACAAAATTTATATTTCTCGCTCAAGCAATTTCGACCTTAATGTGTCATCCCCAGGAGCTCTTTTCAATTTTAATCTTCACAAGTGGGAGGGGGGTGGGGGCTCGTCCTTTAAATGGGGAAGACGAATGTGTTTTTATTTAGTTGCATAGAAAAACCTCAGTGCGTTTTAAGATATATGAATTTCATTATTGTTAGTAATTTATTTCAATACAATAATCAAGAATTAATTTTGAGTTAATAAACAATGATACCTCAAGTAATTTCTATTTTAGTTAAGAACACAAACGTGTTTTCATGTTGTTAGCAGTTAATATGTAGATAAACTGAGGGTTAGCTTACCATTTCCTCTTTGGACTTGGCCTTCTTGCTCTTGCAGATCCTTCTTCTGAAGAGGAAGGCAGCGACAGCGAGCAACCCAACTGCGATGCAGAGGAGAGCCAGTGGGAGCACGGTGAGTGCCAGATCGGCCATGCTCGGGCTCGCAGGAGCTGCAGGAGGGGCTACCGCAGGGACGGAGGGCAGGTCGTGGGGCGGTGCCGGCTGTCTCACATCCTGATCTGTCTCGACAGGAGGTGGGTTGTACACCGGGGGTGGGTTGAACACCGGGGGTGGGTTGAACACTGGAGGCGGGTTGTACACCGGGGGTGGCAGTGCTCCTCCGGCCACTTGGTCTGTTGCCGGCCTTAAGAAATATTTAGAGAAATAAAAAAATAACACATAGAAATTGTGGTCAATGATTAACAAAATAAAACCCCCCAAAAAAACCAAAATTAAAGAAAATAACTTCATTATTACTTATTCTGCAAGTTATCAGTATGCAATATATACCATTATATAAACAAAACCTGTACGTTAGTCCATAACTAGGGAGTTTCACAGGAGGCTATGCATATACGCGATAAACAATAACATAAATTTATATTAACCTCGTTTGAAACCACATAGGGACATATTTCCTTTATGCTTCTCGGACGACTGTAGTTAATGCATTCACCTGGACTCGCTCACACCTACGGGTAGAAGGATCTATATTTGCACGCGTGCATATAAATTCACCTCTGAAATAGCAATAGACTGCTAAAGAAATAGCAAATATCTCTACCACCAAATATACTGAAAGATGTTGCAGTAAAAGATAAAAAAAAAGTAATAATGGAAAGGCTATACAGAGTTGGAGGTTGTTGCACTGTTATAAAAACCCATTGCATTATGAAGGTTTTAATTTCTTAACAAAAACATTGGCGAAGTTATAGAATTCCTCTGTTCTCTGGGGCTAGGCAGGCTCTCTTTTTTCTCAATTGTATATTATTTCCTTTTATTTTTTTCCTCCCAGTTGATATCTTTTATTTTCTGTTCAAATTTAAAACTTTTATAATAAAAAAACACATTATAATCGAATTATCATTAGCCGGTATGGGTTAGTTACAGGCAGTGCCTAGGGGATCAGTTTTTACACATAAAGCAAAATAGAATAAGGGTAATAGGGGTGAGTTAATGCGCTTAAGAATTGCAGAGGAGAATGTTGCGTTTCCGATTAGTGCATTTGGGAGGGATAAGAGACCCCATCACCCCTCTAGTTTTTTTTCAAGCCTAAACATATTAAAAATTTTCAATTATAAGTTTAACTCCACAGAGAAAAGAGTTTCTGTAAATATTTTAGACTATAGCATCTTATTTACTAGAAAAAAAAGCAGCAACAATTTGGCACTAAACTACCTAAATTACGCCTGACAAAGTCACTAATTATATATCATGGCGAGCAAATTTTGATGTTTGAGAAATCTAGCGACGAAAGGCACATGTTTCAGTAGAAATCTCATGGTGATTGAGTGAGACGAGTTTGAATCTCATCTCAGCTAAAACTTTTGTGACAATTACTGAATTCATTCTAAATACATTCTCTTCCTCAGGAAATTGTGTTACCTGTATCTTTGTGCATTGTCCTTTCGAATGGTTAGCAGTATACTAAGATAATAGAATTATTACATTTTGTAAATTAAGTAATTGCAATAGACATATAATTAATTAATGTAACCTGGTGGTTAATGCATTGGACTCTCCTTAGACAAAGGGGTCCGAATTTCCATACTCACAGAAAACAGTTTTTTTTTTAAATTTTCTTTCATTGCTTCTGTCTGTAGCTACCTAGAGGAATCCTAGCGTGTTCCTAGGGAACACCCTGATTGGGTACCAGTAAATGTTGAAATAATGAGGTCAGAACCCTGGACTGACCACATGCTTTCTCTAGTGTTAGAAAGCATGGGGTAAACCCACAATAATTGTAATTAGACTATTCATGTAGATATAAATCGATTATAGATGGATAATAAGCAAATCCTTAACATGTTACCCTCCTGTTACTAAATATACTGTTGCAGTACTTTTTAAAAAATATATATTCGGACATTTTTTTAATTAATAACAATAAATACTTTTTGTATTATACGAAATATTTTACATGCATAATATAATTGTACTTATTCGTATAATTATTTGTCTTATGGATATATTTCTTAATTGTTTGTGAACCATTGTTTGTGAACTCGGGGGTTTAGACTCGGAGTAAAGTGCGGGGAATTTGAGAGATTATCTAGGTAGCCTCGGTGGTGTAGTGGCCTGCATACTTGCCCGGTAAGCAGGAGACTTGGGTTTGTGTCCCGGCTAAGGTAGTAAGATTTTTTTATTCTTACTCCCTTGCATTTCTTGTATAGCCTTTAACTTCATTTTCTTTTAAACTAAGTAGAAAAATTACACAAAATTACTACATCTAGTTATATGTTTTTTGGACAATGGGAAGTTCAAATGAAAATGTACCAATTAATGGTGTAAAATGTTTACCTGAGCACAGTCCTGGAAGGGGGTGGTCTTGGAATGTTCCCTCTTGGAGGTCCTGGAGGCCTCTTCCTGGAGAGGTTGGCGCTGTCCAATATCTTGGCCCAGACTTCTGTCTTCTGAGTCAGCTTCCCGTTGGAAACCGTCACGTACAGGTATATATCCTCCCCTCCCTGAAATCACACAGCCAAATTTCACGTCAAATGTTTGTTCATTTGAAATTTTGGATTACATATTTGATGGCAGTTTATGATGGCAGAATATCTCTTGACATGTATTGCACCACTGAATTGCACAAGAGACGTTTGTACGCTGACTCTTCTAACCATGGTTGTCATTCAGAACCATTGGTTTTCTGTACTCATCAGTTATAAGTCGGATCCTATCATAGATCAAAGTTGTAAATTCAAACTGCTATTGTTTGTGCCAGTATATAACAATATTTTTTATATTATATATTTATTATTTTTCTGTTATATTCTTCACTAATACTACTTGGGAGCAGCTAAACATATATTTAATTCAAAATGATAATTAAAAAGTTCTAAACTTTTTAATAAAATATAACTAAGAACCCCTCCAGCCAGCTAAAAACTTAGTGAAATATCCGTCTGCTAATATTATATCCTTTCGACACACGCACACACACACACACACATATATATATATTTCATATCCTTGATAAAAAAAATTTTTTTGTTGAAAACTGGAAGAAATACGAACCCAGTATCTTGCATGAGTCACACAAGCTAGCCACCATGGGGCTCACAAACACACACACACTTGTGAACATTCAAAAATTTAGAATTAGTATTTTGAATACTGATTTAAATTTATTGTTTAATATGTAAATATAAACGTGTGAAATTTTATTTATTTTTTAATTTTTTTGCATGCATTTTGATCATTGTTTATTTAATAGAAAATTACTAAAATTGAAAAGTTTGATTTCCTTATATAATTAGGGCTACGAAAAACTTTAAGATCATGGATGAAGTAAAATGTACATATCTAATTATGATGTCCTCAAATATGTTTACAAAATTGAATGAGTACTGAATATGGGATATTTTAGAATTAAGCTAAGCGTTTTTTCACAAATAATTATTTAGATTAATTAATGGTTTCCGGAATCAGTTAGGCAGATGGGGGAGTTTGCGGAAGATGTAATTTAAATTTCATTAATATCCTCAGTTTGTTAGGATTATAAATAGTTTTTAAATATAATAAACGTAAAATGTAGTTTTTAATACGTTCACATTCTGATAGATAGCTTTAAAAACATGAAATGAATAAAGAATGAAGAATTCCTTCATTAATAGGGGGTTAAATGCTCCCCTTCCACGTAAACCTTTCCGGCTAGCCTAAAGCCACCCTCAGCGATATTAAATATTCCGCGACTATCCTTTTCTGCTTTTATGAAAAATACATTTGTTAAACTAAGCGTGACAGGACATTTAAAAAAGCAGGCTAAGTAGGAAAGAAAATTCCAAGGGAAAAAGGACGAAAATAGAGGATAAATTGTTCCCAGTGCAGGAGAGAGTGCAGTTAATTTATTTAAGGACCAAGTAAACGAGGGAGTGAACCGGAGATAATGGAACAGTTCTACAAGGAAGGATCCGTTCCCTGGGGGTTGGCTAATTAATTCCTATCCTTTGCAACACGTAGAGGGTACAAGCTTCCCCCTGAATTTCCCCTAGACCCATCTAGAGTCAATTTCAGTTCTAGAGAATAGACTTCTAGAGCACTAGTCAAGGTCTCTCTCTTACTCTTTCCTTGTATGTGAGTGCATATATATATTTATTTATTCTTGTTCATATGATTTTTATAAACGTAATTTTAATTGATAACAATCCTCAAATGCAAACTTCATTTTCAGAACATACAGAAGAAAATTTATAGCAATTTAATTTTGACAATATAAAATTTTTAGAAATAATTTTGAAATAATAACAAGGAAAAACTGATTTATAATATAAACTAACATTAAATAAATAAATAAAAACAGAAAATTAAATATTCAAACAAGGTCTTCCAACGTGATTTAAATACAAGGAAAATATTTAAAATATTAGAGAAAATACAATTTTAAATAAATGACTCTCAGTTTTATTAGAAATATTTCTATAAATTAAAGGAGGTAAAGGAAGTTTTCAATAAGCTTTATGTAACATATCGGATTTTGAAATAATATTTAAGTAGCAGTAAATTAAAATAGAACACCCTTAAAATGAACGAAACATGGCGATATAAAAGTGATGGTTCAAATTGAAATAAATTGTAACCTGATACCTAATTCGGCTACAAATTACACACATATAATGAAAAAGTTTGAGTGTGAGAGAGAAAGAGAGAGAGAGAGAGAGAGAGAGAGAGAGAGAGAGAGAGAGAGAGACCGTGTAAAATTTTCTATTCAAAGTTCTTTAGATAGCATTATAATATGCAAATAGGAAACTGTAATATTGATTATCCACATTACAATTTCCTATTTGCATTGATTATTCATAATCTAAATTTAAAAAAAAATAGATTATGAATTGAGATTCAGTTTATATAGTCTCTCACGCAAGAGCTGCGTAAATTAAGTTGATTCTATATTTTTATTAAATGTGTGCATTGACAAAATGTCGTACACTGTTTCGAAATTTGAAAAGACCAATGATGATGCCGATGAATATGGCAGAGGCCGACAAGAAAGAGAGTGACTAGGCAGATAAGCTCAATCCTATTAGTACATTTACAAATAATATATTTGCAAAATATTATGTAAAAAATAAATGTAAATGTCAGAAAATTACATTTTAAACGCATACATAAATGTAACAATAATAACAAAGGGAAAATTACTATTTAAAAACTCTAAAACTGTTAGCCGACTTATGCAAAAAAAGAAATACTTCAAACGGTGAAGGCCCAATACCAAATTTGGTTTTCTTCTTTTAAAAATAACGAAGTAGGTTCAACCCACGGCATTATATTTCTAAATATAATCCTTAAAATAAGTTAATTGTAAAAATCTTACTGAAAATAAATAAATAAAACTAAATTAAATACAAATTTGATTTAAACTAAATCCCATTCCCCCCTTAACAGATTTCAAGCATAAAATAAATTTTTCAACAGAATGAGCCCTACCGCCATCATCACATCCCTGAATATGGCTTACAATGTAAGCCAATATATCGGCAGATGATAAGAAATATCCTTTTTTAATAATTTGTATTTTATTCAACCTACCTTGAACGAATCTCAAAAAAAAAAAAAAATCTAGTGATAAATATATTTCGTTTATTAAAATAAAAAAAGATTCTGTCTAAAAAGTAATCCTATACATAAAATAAATTGAGATAAACAATTTTCTATTTTTTCTATTTTACAAAAATTTTTTTTTTTTTATATACTAATTTAACCATGAAAATGGCAAGAGTGCGCAAAAGCAAAATTGAAAATATAAAAAAATGATAGTTACATGAAATATGTAAAAATTGGGGGTACTCTATGCTCAGTAATGTGATATGAATACTTTTCAATAGAAGAGGAAATAAGTCCATGACGCAGGCGATACGGAAACTGCAGATGTCTCGGTAAAATATAAAAAATATATTTTTGGCCCAAAAAGAAATTTCGCTGCGTTTGGCTTTTGTTTATTATAGGGAAGTGCAGCAAGAAGGAACTTAACACTAATAATGCAATGTTATGCATTTTTCTGAATATGTGTCGTTAAGGAAAACAATTTTTTTAAATATAACTTTTATGTTTTATCATTATAAAAAACCCAAAAAGCACACACACACATATACGTAAATTACAGTGATTATCTTAATGTGGAATGCATCGGGTTGAGTTAAAAAAATTTTGAAAATAACATATCTTGAGAAAAATAGCAAAAGATGTATTCCTTCGGAGATAGACTAATCTTGTCTATGCGAAAAAAATTCTACGAAATGAAATTTAATAACTTTGATATTAAAATAGCAAGATACATTAATAAACTATATATTTCAGAAATACTCTATGGAGGAACATGTACACATCAATACTTTTAATTACAGCTATGAATATATTGCAATAATTTTACTACATCATAGAATGAAAAAAAAAATACATACAAACTTATATAATACATAAAAGTAACTAAGTAACAATATTTATGGTAATAAAATACAGTTTTGGACATTTTTAACTAAATTAAAATTAATAAAAACAAAAATAATGTTAAAAATAAAATCTAGTCAAGAAGATCCTGCTGTATAAAAAGTGATATTCTTGTACCGAATTGCTTAAAATTATAATATATTTGAAGAGTAAACTATAAATCGATTTGTGTATTCATACATATGATTTATGTAAATCCTTCGCGCATACGGCAGGATATGTTAATCACATTATCCTCAATAACACATATCAATATTTAGGTTAAAATAATAATTAAATTAGGTTAGCACAATTAAATTAGATTAATTCATGTTAGAAATATTTTTACCTCTTTGAATATTTTGGTATTAGAAATATTTTTTTGGGGGAGGGGATTTTTCGACCGTTAACTTTCATGAAGAGAAGATTATCAGGAATTTTATCTT
This sequence comes from Oncopeltus fasciatus, assembly GCA_000696205.2. Taxonomy (NCBI): domain Eukaryota; kingdom Metazoa; phylum Arthropoda; class Insecta; order Hemiptera; family Lygaeidae; genus Oncopeltus; species Oncopeltus fasciatus. The sequence goes on from KZ808365.1 coordinate 90,600, forward strand.
GGTAGTTGAAAAACTAAAACCTTATTTGTAATTTTAAAAAAAATTTCTATTTAGCCAACGTTTCGTCCTGAATTTCTGGCCTTCATCAGGGAAAATAGGGTGATGAAAGAAATAAGCTTGGGTATCAGCCACACAACGTTGTTGTACATTAAAAATCTGACAGAAAATTTTTTTTAATTTGGACTTAGACACGGTAATAAAATGTCCGCGTTGCAGAATGTAAGTTTTCAATGTTTTATTAACTCAAGATATAAATTAGAGAGAGCCAATCCTATGTTAGGAAAGCTAATATTATTGTCTGTTTAAAATTTGATATTGTATTCATATTATATATAAATTTCATTTTTTATCTGTATAATTATATATAGAAAAAGAAACTCTCTAGCCTGCGATGTATTTAATAAATAAGAATAGGAGTATGAAAGAATGCAGTGAACATACAAAAAGGAAAAAAATAGGATTCAATTTTCGGAGAGACTTCTTACTATTCGTCAGAGATGAGTGAAGAGAGATTGGGTTTTTTATATTCCCATGTTTCTGTTTGTAATTACCCTGAGGATTCCTGGTGTGCTCTTTGGTAACCACCACCCCAGATTCGGATATATTCTTCATTGGCTTGGAAAGAATGAGGCTGCCAGAGTGGTGTGCTGACCACACGCCTTTTCTGGTGTGTAATGGGACGAGAATTAAAAAAAATCTTAACATGTATTTCAAGCTTGTGTCTATATGGTGTGTTGCAGGATTAAAGCCTGGCCCCCCTGGCATATCTCATGTTCGAAGAACATGGGAAATTACACAATCCCTGTGATATTCTAGGAAGACCATGAGCACAGCATTCATCAACAAGGGGGAATGTATGAATATAGACAATGGGAAATTTGCCCTGCAGATAGAGGCCTCTCATGTTCGTGATTGATTGCACGAAATTGTGTAATTGGGGGGGGGGGGGGTTACCGGCCTTGGCCCCAAATCCCAGGTTGCCGAGCCCAATGCACTCTAACTAACAGGAAGCAGGAAGCAATGAACATTATTATTTCAATACTGTAGAAGATTTAACTCAAGGAAATCAAGTTATTCATGAGCTCAAAACGACTTTTAAATAGTTTGTGTTAAATGATTTTTTTTTTAAACGACTTTCAAATGACTTCTTCCCTCATACTGACCAGAAAGCTAAAAAAAAAAAAAAAAAAAAAAGGTTCAAAGTATAATTATTTAAATTATTTCTGTCTCTCACTTTTCCTCCTTGAAGAATTTATTTTCAGTCTAATTAGTGCAGGGTTCTTTTTAGGACTTCGTTCTCTCGCCTTTAATATGAATTGAATTGTAAAATTTATTAGGAGTTTTGTTTCCATAACTAATTATACAATAAAAATATATTCTTCAGATCCTCACCCATAGCACCTTCGCCTAAAATTCACTTTTGAAATGCAATTTGTACACCAACCCCTCTTTCTTTATTCTCTATTTATTTCCAGCATCCCCACCGACTGGTACACAAAAAAAAGACTTACTCAGGACGACTCCTCCACATCAACTTCTGCTGGCTGTTTGGCTAGGTTAGATAAATTACCCAGCTATGACAAAACACCGAATATATTTTGCTCAAAATAACAACTGGAGATCGTAAGCCGTAAAGAATAAATAATAAAACAATGTCCTAGGTCGGAATATCAACCAAAAGCAAAATAGAAAATTTAAACGTAACGGCCACGTGAAACACAAGAACAAAATCAACCAATATGTATGGTTAGAGTATAAAGTATATATAT
>KZ808365.1:100007-115515 GCA_000696205.2 Oncopeltus fasciatus
TTTTATATATATACATGTATTTTTTTAATAACAGTTACCCTCTCTTTCAGCACTTAAGGGTCATGGAGGGAGGAGCTATCTATAAATTGCTACCCTATTCTAAACATCAATGGCTCAGGACATGCTTCTATTAATCGATAAAAGCTTGCCGTGGGTGGGAATAGAACCCGCAGCGCTTGGATTGTCAGACCCGATTGGATCCCATGAGCTACCCAGGTGCCCAGAGAAATAATTAAGAATGCACAATCTAGTATTAGGCAGGACTAAATTTTTTAAAATATAGGGATATAGTAATGTAGGGTTTTCATTAGAAGCCTATAGAACTTCTTGATAGTTGAAATCGGAGTAGGGGGAGGAGAGTTTTAGAGGAAAGCTTTGAAATTAATGTTATAAAAGATATTTTTAAAAACATCCGGTATAAAATTTAATTTTATAATATTTATGCTAAATAGAATTTTTAAGATATACTTATAGGGAAGATGTTATGTTAATATGAACTAAGAATTTAGGGCTGTTCGCATATTTTACCCTCTAGGAAGGTCTAGAGTTGATATGCTGGTGAATTTGTATTTTAAGTTTTTCTCTCCGACTAGTAAAGTCAAATAAGTCATATAATCATTAGATAAAATAATTAAAACACGCTTAGCGTACAAAGCTATTGCAGGAAAGAATTTTTTTGAAAGTTGGAAAGATTGGCTAACAAATATGTTGAAACAAGTACGCCTTATTTTCACCATGTACAAAACAAATGTAAAATTTTGTTTTTAAGAGAGTTTAATTGTTCAATAAATCTAAAATGATGTAAAACAAAATTATTGGATAATTTAGGTTTATTTGATAATACTATAAATGCAAGGGAATGGAACAAAAAATCTTACCAGCTCAGCCGGGACTCGAACCCGGATCTCCTGCTTTCTGAGCAAAGATGCCTCGATAGTGTAAAGGATAGCATAGATAGAACCGGAGATCCGGGTTCGAGTCCCGGCTGAGGTTTCAATTTTTTTAAATTCTATTCCCTTGCATTTATTGTATAAAATTAATGTGGGATTAAATACCACAATTTATACTGTATTCAAGTAATTACTAATGTTTTTTCCTTGGGAAATTAATGTAACTTATGATTATCTATGCCAAAACCAAGTACAGCAATCGCGGAATGAAGGACTGAGGGTTCTCAGCCTTGAGCCAGACCAACCCAAACGGAACTAGCGAATCATTTGTCTCAGGACAAGACGTGCGAGGTCGGGAATCAGTGTTCCGGGACGGGAGGGGCAATCCCATTGGCTGGTTCCTTCGGGAGGATACAGGAATGGAGGAGCATGTTGCTTCTATCAGCTGCCACTTGAGTTGCATTTCCCGCAAAGAGGTCGCAAAGGTTGTGCAATTCCTCTCTGGAGTAGTATATAATTATGTGAGGCTTCAATTACAATTACATGGTCTAACTGCAGCTAATGACGTCAGAGCATATAATGTGGATAGACATCGAGTTCTTCCTTGATGCTTTCGAGTCAACAGTGATGGATGGATAGATATGCTTTTTTGTTTAAGCGATAAACATCTAAGTTATTACGCTCTAACAGTTATGAGAAATGTCTATTCTAGAAATTATAATACATAATTATACTGTCCTTAGCAATTTTTTTAATACACATATATATATATATATATCTACATTTATATACACTTATTTCTTTGTTTTATATTTTGTTAAATAGGTTAGCATCTTTTAACAGATCAATAATTTTATTACTAGATTCTGACACTTAGTATGGCCGTTGCATTTCTAGGTACGCCATGCTTGTTGAGTGCTGAGCTCTCTTCAAGAATGTGGTTGACAGTTAGTGGTTCCTTACAACTTTGACACGTAGGGTGAGCTTCTGTATTTATTAAGTGTACATGGGTTAAGTTTGTGTGACCAATCCTCAACCTAGTCATCACCACCTCTTCTCTGCGATCACCCCTTTCTGTACTTCTCTAGGATTTGGTAGTCGGCTTTATTCTTCACAATTTATTCGTTAGTGAAATTTCAGAACACATAGATTCCCAGTTTTCTCTTATTCTTCTCCTAAGACATGATTTTATGTACTAAATATTTATAGGGAGAATGTTCAAACAGTGATGGAGTTATTGCGTGCTGAACATTTAAATCTGAAACCATTGAAATAACTATCGTTCACCAACAAGTCTCAGTTTAAAAAAAAGTAAATAGTAAAGTACTACATCTTAGGCCAACAAATTCTAACTTTGTCTTTTTTAAAATCCCATATTTTACTTAAATTTTTCCACCGTAAACCAAACTTATGGGAAGATTATAAGGAATAAAATTGGATAAAATATAAGTCAGTGACTTAAGAGATGCGTAAACTAAATTTATTTCTTATGTTTCATTAAAGTGAACAATATGATTGTATTATGAAAAAACAATAATAAGAAAAAATGATTATGTTTCAGGAAATTATTAATCTCAATTGAGTTTTACTAGACTGGAAATGGAGAGGTATAAATTCACTTTTTTATTTTTAAATATCTTCCTCATTATGTTTTATTTTAAAATCATGAAGTAGACATCTTTTTTATTAAAAATAATAATAGATATCGCAATCATAAATTTTGGTTTCCCTCTTTTTTACGTAAAAAATATTACAAGAAATTTAAAAAAGAAATAAGAGCACCCAGAGTTGAAATATGTTTAGGTGAAAATAAAAAAAAAATTTTATTTTAAATAAAAGTTTATGTATTTTTTTTTTTGGGGGGGGGGGTAATGCAATTATCATATGATAATAATCCTTGATAATATTCCTTATATTAAAAATAAGATGTACGCAACACTCATGGCGTAGCTTTTTAATGTAGGACCAGTGGAGAGTAAAATAAATAATATATATTAGTAAGTAGGCCCCTTCATACTGTCTAAGTGAATAGCATGATTTTCTATTTAGGGAAGCCAAAAATTGTCCATGCTCTAGGCGGCAGAGCATTTACTAAATATTAAAGCATAATTTACTTAATCATACTAATTACACTAATATTTACACTATTACACAAGTCTATTTACATGTAAAAACCTCCCAAGACAACTGTCGGCTTCCCTGGTAAACCATGAACCCAATGTAGCCAAACTTATGTGCATTTTAAGAGAAACAGGTACATATGAAAAAATTTAACCCCCCCCCCCCAAATATATATAGACTATACTTTTTTTTTTAGTATTCACTATATAAATCTAATTGTATTATATTGTTGCTATATTAAAATTGTTTATATATTGTTTCAATTTTAATAGTTAATTTACTTTTTAAGTTATATAATTTATATTTCTGCTTTTAAAATGGTTTTGTATCTATATTTATGTATGTCTGTAAGTTCGAATATAACTTATTGCACACCTTGTTGCAAACGGAAAACATTTAAAATAATGGATAACAGATTTAACCCTCGATAAACCCCAACAGTCAGGGCGTAATAACCATGATGTTGATCACCCTATCACCTGATCCTAATCCTTAATCATACTAGTATGTAGTGTAATCATAGAAAATAAATAAATTAAAAAAAAAAACCTTTAAGTCTTAAGTGACAGAGAATCCTTACTTTGATTCCTTGGTGTGTGGCTATACATTTGTGAACGCTCAATGTTCTATACGCAATGACAATGAAAAACAAGAAATTGACAAAATTTGATGAGAAGAAGAAAACTATTGTCTTTGGGAGAAATCAGAACAGCAAGAAGGAATGATCGAGGATTTTCATGATCAGAAAAAATCCTCTCCCGATCACTCTAAAGCCATAAATTAGTCAGGAATTTTATATTACTTGTGCCTATCATTGATGGGCATGGGAAATCTGCTTATTTTACGCAACTTCTGCGTGCGGGTTTATTCTCTTCTACGGGAGTACTTAGGGGTCACTTAACTTGGTTCGTGTCTCCGGGGATTCAGTCCAAGTAAGTACGGCCAAGAGTGGTACCCCTGTCGGAGGAGAGAGAGCGAGTTAGCTTTCTCGTCAGCATCAGGTGGGCAACGAACCAACAACACAAGCTACACGTTTCGCCCGCACAAGTCTCGTTTCCAATAAATCCCGAGCGGGTGTCAACCTAAAAGTAACAGAACACACTAACGGATGTTACTGTTATTTAACCGTGACAAAACTCCTCAAGTTACTTTGAAATAATGTGTACAGTGTTCTTTCTAAACATAATTGGTCATATTATTAAGCCTAAGTACTTATACTTATGTTAAACATATGTGAAGCGTAACTCTGTAAATGTTAGAAAATAATATCATATAATTTTAAAAATATATACATATGTAAACTAAGAAATGTTTAACAGCGAGAAAGGCTGACATCTTAAATATAATTGGGGCAATTTTAGGTATGCATCGGAAGAAATTTGTAATTTATTTTTATTTTTATAACCTTTATTTAAATATTACATTCTGTAAAAAATAAATAAAATTTTTTTGTAATTTAATAAAAATAGTAAAAAAAAAATACATTACATACAGGAAAGAAGGTGACCAGTGACACCACTCTCAAATCATTTACAGGCTTACTATGCCCCCAGGAGGTCACGGGGCCATCTTCGTTTGAGTCGACGGGGAGGGTTGTAGGGGTTGGAGTTGGAAGACATGTTCTGTGCCAGTGGATTAGGATGGAATGGCAGTTTACTGAGAAAAAGGGTGAAGCGGGAAGAAATGAAATTTTGAACAAAAGGAATATTAAGATCGTGGTGATGGGTTGAATTGGATACGTAATAAGGAGCATTTGCAATTATTCTGAGGGTTTTGAATTGAAAGGACTGGATTCTTTGGACGTTGGAAGGCTAGGTGGCACCCCAGATTTCTACACCGTATGTCAAGATTGGTCAAAATAAGGTTTTTTAGAGCGTCAGTTTGTTTTCAATCGTAAGATTGGAGTTCTTATTCATGAGTTTGTATAGAAGTCCATATCGCCGATTGTGTTCTTGTCTTTTAATTTTAGTATGTTCGCCCCATGTAAGTCCTGAGTCAAGATGTTCCATCAAGGTAACGAACGAAATTTGAATGTGGGAATGGAGTATTGTTAAATTTCACAATTTTTGGGAAGTTTTTTCCCCAGTTTAAAATTAAATTAAACGCATTTTGCTTCATTGATTTTTATTCTCCATTTGCTACACCATTGTTTGATTTTGTCGAGGTGATCTTGTAGGTTTTTAGAAGCAGTTTTAGGATTAGGATGGGAGGATAGGATACCTTTGTCGTCCACAAATAGAGCTCAGATTTTGTTATTAAAACGATTAAAAATTGAAAAACATAATTAAATTTATTATTAAACCATATTTTCCGTTTTCAAGATTTAATTAATATAAAACTGGATTCACCTAAAACACTATGCTTGTTAAAAATACAGCACAAAAATGGTCTCTAAAATGATAATTTAAAACTGTGTAACTGGAATTAGTTAACATGATTGATCAGAAGCTGATGATATTTACTGAAACTACAAAAAAAAAAAAAAAAATGAAAAAAAAATAAAACAATAAAAAAAATAAATAACGCTGGGTAAACTAGCGAATTTCTCACCATCTTAATTTATATATATTTGAACTTTTCACTTAATTTGATTCCCTACAATTATGGATTATATATTTAAATAACAAACAAATCTGTGCACAGCTCCATTGTTTAAACTAAATATTATGCCTACTGCAGCGGAAAAAATTTTGTTTACTACTTAATGAAATTACAAGTAACCCTCACTCATTATTGACCAATTTCGATCAATAATGCCTATATTTATGCATACAAAAACTACAGACCAAATTTCCATACAAGATACTACTGATTTCGGCTTTTAGTTCATAAATTAAAATTAGGTAAACCACCACTTCTAAATTTTCAATCATGATTTACACCTACAAATTTATCTATTTTTTTATATTTAAAAAAAAACTTTCTTTGAGCTTCATTCCACTTAAATAAATATTATATCCAATGCAACGAAAAAATGTATTCTTACATTTTAGGTAATGTCCTCTTTCTATTTTTTTTATTAAACTTTTATTTATTTATTACATTCTGTTAAATTAAAACATTTTGTAATTTGATCACCACAATGTATTAGAAAAAAAAATGACATTCAATGTCGTTCACATGAGGAGAGAAGGTGACCAATGACACCACTCCCAAATTATTTACAGACTAGGTCCCCAGGACCTCTTTCTATTGGTCGGATTCTGCTCTATAAGGTCCTTAATTATTCGCCTATTATTTGATCAAGGTTCAAAAAGAGATTTCAAAAGGGATACTGAGTAATAATTTTGCAATGAGCCCTATATTAGCTATAAATCATTCTAAAGGGCTCGTTATAGAATATAATAATGTATTTAAAATGTATGTAATAAAGATCCTCTAGTTAGTAACAGATGTGACCGGAAATAATTGCATAAGATTAACTGTATGTTTCAAAGTGCCACACAAATTTTCAAACGTTCGCAGAATAATTTTATAATGTATCCTGTTGAAAATTAAATTAAACAACTTTGTTTTTATAAAATCATAAATTAAAAAAAAAAAAATAAAAAAAAAAAAAAAAGCCTACCTCAAAATAGAATTAACTCTCCTGTAACAAGTTGCACATGATTGAAATGTCCTAGAGCTGCGTTTGTTAAGCGGATCTCCCTTGTCTATGTCAATGCAGGCTAAGAGAAGCCTAATTGGCTGATTTGATCATGGAATGTGAAGAGGAAAATAAACTTAAATGGTCAATGGTCAATTTCAGACAGACTGTGTGGAAGAGAAGAGTTACTGATATGCTCAACATTCCTAGTCATATTCATAAATATCTTCTTCGATAAAGGAATTAAAAATATTATAGAACTTTAAATTTTAAAAGTAAAACTTTCAATAAAATTTTTCATCAAATATCTAATATAGTACAGCAATAAATTTTGTTTATCTTCCAAAGCCTAAATACCTATTCTCACATATGATATCAGCCAAAACTGAATAATTAGAAAGACAAATACCAAAATTGGTATTACATTAATTGCTTAAAATTATAAAAGTAATGAAACTCACTCAGCCTTTAAACAAAATTCTTCCTAAGATACGTATTAGTCTTTTTTGTATAAATATTAAAGAATATAATTGTTAAAAATTAATTTAACACTTCTTATTTTGTTTTGTAAATATTTTCTTAAATTTAAAAATAACAAAGAGTTTATTAATTTTTTTAAATTTAAATTTAGTCTCCCTCTCCAACACAAACTATGTCGTTTTATGTATTTAGATATTCATAAAAAATTTGGAATGGGGTTAGTATTATTTTTAAAAAATGGCAAACTTCAGAGTTTATGTACACATATAAAAATGTATGTTTGTGTGTGTGTGTTACTGAAATTTTAAACGGATCATCTTTTCAGTTTCCCTTCCCGCAAAAAGTATATTTTTAAAAAATTTGCTTTGTGCCAAAACGAGTTTTTAGGGTAAATCTGGTAAATTATTTGTAAATTGAACAGTGGCCCTTGACAGTGAGGTATTCAAATAAAATTTGAATTGATAAAATAATTTATTCTCTCAATCTATTCTTATCTATCATCCCTTCTCAATAAATACAAGTTTTCACCATGATTTGCATAGTAGATATACCCACACACTTGAATAAGCAATCTCTCTTTTCATAATATACTCAAATATATTTTAAAATATCTGTGTTTGAAATATAAACAAAAAACCACAATACACTCTTGGAACTGTTTTTGTTTTAAAATGTTTCATTATGAATACATTCAAATGCAAATACAATGTAACGAAGAGGGAAAAACACTCCTGTCGTACGACTTTTCTACTAAAAACATTGATTCTTTGCAATGATTGGCAACAATTGTTCATTTAATGCTTCGATATTTTGTGTTTATATTTTTCATATTAACAAAGTTATATACTACATGTACATAAATTGAAACAAATAAAACTAATATGTATTTATAACTATAACGTGAAGATTTTTTTTTTAAATATTATCCGTTATTTTGGAAATAATACGTTATATCCAATTCATTTCTGTGCATTAATTACATATTAATTTATAAAAAATTTCTGAGTTAAAACCATTTTCGATTTATCTGATAAATATTAATGCAACCATCCGAAATTTTTAGTGAACCAGCCTTTTCGTGATGTAGTGATTTTTTTAATTTATTTTACTATTATTATAGTGATATATGTAATTCTATATGGTGTTTAGTTAAGCAAAAATTAATTAATATTAGATAAATATATATTCATATGTATACAATGTCAGATGTAATCAGATCACATGATATTACAATAAACCTCCAGCATTTACAGATATTATTCTGAAATAACAGTAGCGTAACAGAATAAACAGACTTACACAAAAATAATAATATAGCTAGAGTATACTTAAGCATAAGTACAGATAAATATATAATTTTTTTTGAGACCATATTTTTATAATTCTCCAAAGTAGGGTCGCTATTACCTCTTGAAAATTTTTTAAAATTCACATCGTAGCACCAATTTGTATTGGTAGATTTCCTTACCAGAAATCTGGTAATAATAACTATTGAAACAATTATTTCATCCTAGTTAGGAAACTTAAATGAATGATAAGAAACATAAATTTCCCTACAAATATATATTCAAAATATAAGCTTACAAATTCATAACATTTACTTGTTAAAGCACCATTTCTTCATTATTAGTGAGGAAAATTGAGCCAAAAAATGTTTTTTTTTTTTTGTTTTTTTCAACGAAACTTATTATTGATTCAAGTAGATATTGTTTGCAAAATAAGTTGTGAGGATTACCTTTTAAAACTATTGAAAAGTTTTATGTCAGCATTATTGATTATTATTGTATTTGTTTCTTACAAAGAGGCGATGTATATATATATCGCTGAAATATGGTAATGTTTCTCTACTCCAGTTTTCGTGATAAATTATGTAAGCGACTAAATATTTCCGCGTTACATAACTTTCAATCAAGAGTCAAGTTAAATAATCTCGTTCGGGGCATCTTAGCCAGAATGGGTGGGGCCATGTGGACCAACATCTGCCACTTCATCTGGCAGTCTCTCTCTCTCTCTCTCTCTCTCTCTCTCNTTGATTACTATATAATCGCAGCCGCGAGTTTTTCAATTTCTATATATAATTTTTTTTTTTTTTCCCAGGGAGATATTTTTAGAAGCGGGAAGATATTTTCAAGAAGAGAAATTTCTTAGCAATAGGTCAAGGTGAGGTATAATGAATTGTTAATGCGAATAGATATTATGTGGATGTACACAGTAATTTCTTTGTGCTTGGAAACTATGATATTTATAAGAAAGAAAAAATCGAGAGAGAATGGAAAAGAAGCATACTGAAAATGCATCTAGATAAGATTTAGTAGCCTGCCCTCTTTCAGAAAGTTCATTACAGAGTCGATGATTTTATCGTCATCCAATAGAATTTCGTGTAGAGTCCTATTTAAGTTATATTTTTTCCTTGTTTCTTTACATTTTAGGCACTCAGTGAATATATGTTTGATGGTAAGAAATATATATATATATATATGTGTGTGTGTGTGTGTGTGTGTGTGTGCTTGTATAATTTATAAAGGACCATGTTTTTAGCTTGTCCATCGGAGGTAAATTACTTGGTATTTGTCAATAGTCGCTTCATAGTACCAAGAAAAAAAAATCTTACGATTAAATTCCTCATCATAATCTTAATTGATATTTGGGTCTCATTATCTTCAAGTTTCGATCTTGTTATCTTCCAGTAGTTATGAAATAATTTTTATAGATGTTTTAGCAATTTTTGTTAATTAATTATTAAAATAGTTTTTCCTGCTTTTCTGTAGGTCAGACTTGGTTCGATATGACTTAACATAATGTATTTACATTAATAAATATTAATTTAGTTGTGGTGTATTATCCCACGTAAATTTTAATTTTATGCTAGCATACCGGCGCGGAAAGCAGGAGATCCAGGTTCGAGTCCTGCCTGGGACAGATAGATTTTTTATTCTATTCCCTCTCATTAATTGTTTATAACGTATCTAATTTCCTTTTCTGCCTTAGCTATNAAATTTATCAATTTATCACAATTATAAATGTGGGTCACTAGCTAGACATCCTTACAGGACCAAATGATACAAAGTAATTATTAATAATACTAAACCCTCAAAGAAATTTGCTAGTTGGGAGGTACAAACTAAACTAATTGATGTGCAATATAATTAAATATAATTTATTAACAAATATTATAATTCAACAGCGTAATTGAAGCGTATGTCCCATTATTTAATGAAATGAATAAGAGTAAACGAAGATGGATATGAATAAGAGTAAACGAAGAACATTAATTGCAAATTCGAAGATGACACAGAGTTAAAAACTAGTGAATACTAATGCTTGCTCTAGACTGGCCGGGGAAAAAACTGAGGGGAAAACGCGAACTTACATTTATAAATTTATTTCTTAATTAGCGTTTGTCGTATAAAAAAATAACAGAAAATATATTTTAAAAAATCACATTAATTATACCGTATAAACTTTTACGTAACTCGAATAATCACATAGATAATGCGATTATAATTTTCATTCTTTCTTTATAACATCATTTCCTTCTTCCGATTTTATAAGCAAAGAAGAATTACCACCAAAGAAGAATTAAATTTAAAAAATATGAGGGATCAACCAGTACTCGAAATTTCATTCTTTAGTAATACAACAAAGAATATCTCCACAGGATAAGCTATGAAAATACCTAAAATCCAAATCCAAGCAAATTGTTGGGAATTTATAATTATTAGAGCATTTTTTTTTTTAAATTTATAACTCTTATTTTTCTCCCTTAGGGTACAGGGATTATGCTCATGTGAAATTGATGAGAACACGTCGCAGGAACAGGTAAAACTTCAAATCCGAAATTTCACAAACGTTGACTCGATATACAGAAATCTTTTTAATTTTCGATCACAAATATCTTAAAGTTCGAAGTATAAATTTTCAGTTCTATCCAAAACATCTGGTTTTCTGTGGGGGTTTTATTTTATAAGTCAATCGGAAAAGTTTATTTTCAAAAAAAATATACTAGAGATTATAATAGTTTATTTTCTAAAAAATAAACTAGCGATTAGATTAGTTTATTTTCTAAAAAATAAACTAGAGATTACAATGTTTATTTTCTAAAAAATAAACTAGAGATTACAATGTTTATTTTCTAAAAATAAACTAGAGATTACAGTAGTTTATTTACAAGAAAAAATTTCCATTTTCTACTTAAGGCCAATTAGGTTGTTAGTAATAATATGGGGACTGTAGACCATAGGAGATGTGGGAAATATTAACCAGCATTATTAGAGCGATAATTTAAATTTATTAATATAAAATAGAGACACTTAATATTTATTATACATAAGAAAAAATTATCTCCTTAAGTAATTAATTTGTAATTACTTAAATAATAAGATAACATAAAATTAAATATAATCAATCTGGGACTTAATAAAGTCTCCAGAAAATTGCCCCTCTCTCAAATAATGTGCACCAAGGGTACTTATCAGTCCTGAAGAGAGCGGCTACGATTCCCAAGATGAAGATGGGTGCTGGGAGATCCTCCTCACACTGCGGCAGTCCTAATAATGTGTGGGCATCTCAGGCTTTCCTGGAAGCTACTTGGAGTGTCCCAAAAGGTGAAGGCTGCCAGAGTAATGCAGTGGGCTAGGTGGTCTAGCGAGGACTACTGGCAAGCAGAGGCCCAGGGGGGCAAGAGTCCAGTAGCGGGATTAACAAGGGACTAAGCAGCCGCTCTGTACACTCGCGAGGAGAGAGAGAGAGACAGGTGTGAGAGAGAGGGGTGAGAGGGGGCAACACAACTTACAATTGAATTACAAATATGCTTAAAATTTATTATAATTTAATTCAACTAAATTGTGGCAGATGTGAAAGTCGCCAACATAGGTTATGAATGAGAAATGTATTAACGGGAAATATAATTCCTTATTTTATTATATATTGTTTAAAGCTATATTGTTTTCACATGTTTATTGTTATAATTATTTATTTTATTTTTTCATTTGAAAATGATATTCTCATATGGTAATTTTAATTTCATGACTATTATTGATAAGATAATATTATGTGTAAAAACTTTAAAGGAATATAGGATTCTCCTTTAAATTACGGAGTAAGAGAAACTCATACTTAGAATGGATAAGAGGTTGTCTCTCCAGTTTTTATTTCTTATTCAACTGGTTTCAGTACCACCACAACGTCTTCAGAGCTTCACTGGGTGGACTTGTCTTCTCAGCAGCCAGCCGGACAATCTTTGTTCCATATGAACAATTTTTGTTCTCATTTCGAGAATACATTCCAAACAGTTAGAATTTTAAATATTAAATAAACAAAACATTCTCAAAGTTACAAATACTTATTAGGTTGTGGTTTATTATCCCACGTAAATTTTAAACAGTTAATGAGAGGGAATAGAATAAAAAAATCGAACTGTCCCAGCCGTCTTCGTCTTTCTCGTAGGTGGTGAGAATTTAATAAGTTATCTAGCTCGTCCCGGTTGTGTAACGGAAGCATTCCGGCCCGGCAAGCAGGAGATCCAGGTTCGAGTCCTGGCTGGGACAGATAGATTTTTTTATTCTATTCCCTCTAATTAATTGTCTCAAATTTACATATGACTTACTCACACTTACCAAATTAAGTTCAAATGGAGAGTTTTTTGACCGTAGATTTTATTATTAGATATTTTTCCTCTCAGTCATGGAAATGTGAACTTAGGGGCATGACGTCCCCTCTCGTCTTCATAATAGGTAAGTGTTGGTCAATTAATGTTTTAATTTTTTTAATAGTTAGTTTTCTGCATGTTGAATTCTTCTACATAACGCACTACATTCACACTTTTTTATATCTTATTACGCTATGGCAATTCTATATATAATATTGTAAATTATTATTGTATTCTCATGACATTGTATTTCAACAGCCCTGAAGATGGTTTACAATGTAAGCCAAAACATCGGCAGATAATTTTAAAATACAATTTTTTTTAAATATTTTTTTTTTTTTAATCTACCTTGACCGTACCCCAATAAAAAAAAAACATCTAATAAAAACCAAACTAAAGTTTTTCTATCAGAAAACCGATATCGCCGCTCAATCCTTTCAGTCAAACTCTCAAATATTTCGTTAATATTTATTTTCCGATTACTTATTATCAAGTTTATTCTGTAAATTATCTTATTATATAAATTATCAAGCTATACTTATATATGATATAATACATAAATTTCTGATAACTTAAACCTGTGTAAATTCAATTTTATTACTATTAGAAAATATTCAGCTATTCATTTCAGTAAGAACGGTTAACGTTTAACTTCAACTTTTAGCCGTATGTTGAGCCTTCTCCTCCATTAACTGATAGATATAGTCCTAGCTATTTTTCTCTTATCTCCATATTTCTTACCAGAATCCTGAGAGGGATAGGCTTTCATAGGATAGCCACTCTATTCTAAACATCCAATACAATAATAATTTATTCTTTATATATCTTATACATTTTTCTATATAAGACTGCCGAAGGCGGTACCCGAGCCAGCTGCACTAGGGATGGATGTA
This sequence comes from Oncopeltus fasciatus, assembly GCA_000696205.2. NCBI lineage: Eukaryota > Metazoa > Arthropoda > Insecta > Hemiptera > Lygaeidae > Oncopeltus > Oncopeltus fasciatus. The sequence continues at coordinate 113,625 of KZ808365.1, forward strand.
ACAACCCCTAATCTCCTACCATATAACCCGATCCTTCGGGATTTCATGCCTTTAGAAACCTTACCTGATACATTCTCTCGTTAGATAGATAAAATTACTCAACTATTCCTATACATCAAATCAAAAGTTTTATCAACATATGTTGAAAATATATTCATACCTGTATCCTGCTTAATGAAGTGAATTCTTGATTTGTAGTACATAATATTTCTCAGATACTTTTTCTGTTGTAAATAATATTGGATAAGATTGTTGCTGAATTATATCAAACTAATGAATCAATATCAGAGCTTCAGTTTTATCAGCGAAAAAATAAATGAAAGGAATCTAATTTACATGCAGGAAGTTAGAAAAACATATCCATCTCAGCAATTAAAATGTCATCATTATAGCAAGGTCAGAATCCCGCTGAACTGGAAACTAATGCGACCGATGATTTTAATTACGCCTCGTTATTGTGACAGTAACTAGTATGATGTAGTCCCTTCTATACAAATAAACAATATATAAATAAAAAAAGTTTATTTATTGCAGTCATACAAGTTATATTTCTACAGCTAAAGAAGTACACTTGTAGAAGACGAAGAAAAATCCTGGTGAACATCAATTAATTAAAGACAATTTTGTAAAAATCATAAGAAATCTAAGCTTCTTAATCTTCTTTCTTTATTATCTTAAGCTTTTTTTTTTTGCAAACCATTGGATGTGTTCGTTAATAATTCGATTTAGGCGATAATAAATAAAATTAATATGAGGGGGAAAATAAAAGTTTAAAATCCTAATATCTTCAATATTAATAGGGTCTTGAATAAAAAAAATTGTAAAACAAAATAGATGTAAAATGTAATATTATGAATCTTATATTCAATAATTTAAGAGAAAAAAAAATTTAAGTAAGCAATTTCAAGGGTTGGACAGGCCCTTTTATTCTTTAAATATATAAACACCTCGTGGATGATCTGCATAATCATAGTAGATTTTCAATGATTCATTAAGATTGGCATATGTGACGAATTGGATCTCGCAATCCAAAAAAACATCACCACAGTTATCGAATAGGTAATGGTAGGGTTACTTTCCTAGACCGACCAGGAAATGGATCCCACCCGGGTGCAACTAACCCTCCTAGTTACATGCTTAAATACATTTTAGCAGATTTTCACTATGGAAATCAAGCTTTTCACGTTTATAACTATGACCTACCTATGGAAAAATGTTTAAAGATCCTACTTGAGAGAAGTTAAACAGGAGTTATGGTCCGTTCAGATTTTGTGTGTATATAAATCAAATTCCTGACACTGTATAATATGAACAGAAGCTTTACAGGACTGTAGTAGGCTTCGCGGCCTGGCCTGAGAATTTTCCCGAGAGAGAACAAATACTCCAAAGTTTGGAAAAAAGACTGGTTTTCTACTAGTAATGTTTATCTCAGTCCTTAGGCAGTTTATTTTGATAGGTTTTTGTACTTTTCTTACTTGGAATCCCCAATTTAAAAATATCAGCAGGTCTCTCCGTGTGTGAGTCAAGCACATTAGCCGTTTCATTGAGTTGGACATAAATTAAATGAACGAAATAAATGACGAACTTATAAGCCGTAGAAAGCAATCAGCGTAAAAGGGAAGACTATTAAACCTACCCTATACTGGCCAGGAAAGAAGTTGTGAAGTGGGGGGAGTACTCAAAAATCATAGCTACATTCGTAAATTCATAAACGTTTTCCTAAAAAAATATTTTGTAGATTGTAATCTTTAGAAAATTCAATACTTTACCTATTTGTGTTCTCCAATTTTTTTTCGTAGCTCAAATGAAAACAAACACAACAATATTGTAACTTTCTTCTAATTTTTATAATTCTTTTTCACCACATCGTTGTGAGCAGTGTGGGAGAAAG